>OZ030013.1:85088957-85341457 GCA_964023405.1 Apodemus agrarius
CTGTCTACCATTCATGTGTAGCACTATGTGTTAAGGAATCTCAACTCAACTTCAACATTGCCAGCCTTTCCTCAGAGTTACTCCAGGTTTACCTAATAGAAAAATAGAAAAGCCTGCTCACTGTTGGGGTGGTGGTGTTTTCTTTAGGTAAACTGTACTAATTGTGGTTTTGAGTGTTTACCTCTTGGTTTAGTGGCTAAAAAATTAAAAGTGAAGACAGATCAGAGATATAAAAATAAAATGTAGTGGTTCAGTTAAATAGAAGAGAAGAAGAAATAATATATACATTCAAAACTATATGTCTTTTTCTCAGAGCATTTATTTATATATGACTGAAAACATATACAATGGTATTTTTAAAATATCATGTGTATTTTAACCAAAACTGTGCTATAGAAATAATGCAAGTGTGAGTCATGTCACGCTAATAATCAGAAAGAAAAAATGGGCCTGGTGGGTAGAATACCTTCCGAGTACACAGCCTTGACTTTGTTCTACTGTGGGGAAGAGCTTTCTCCTATGATTTTGGCTGTTTGGTTTGGGTTTGGTGTTTGGATTAAACCCAACTTCTTTTACACATGGTAAGCATGGTCTCTGGTTAAACCTCCAACCTCTCAGGAACCAGCCACAAAGATTGGGATGTATAGGGCGGAGCAGGGGACAAATTGGGGGTAGGAGGAGGAAGGGGTAGAGAGAGAGAAAAAAAACATTTGTACCTAACTTATCTCTACTTCCTGTGTTTCTTTTCTTCTATTTGTTTTTACTTTTTCCTAGCATTTTCCTACTATGTATAATATATTATTCATATACTGTAGAACTTACCATTGAAGTTATACAATTTAAATCTAGACGTGTTTGCAAATCTGTACTCCTAGCACTTGGGAAATGGGCAGAAGTCTGCCCACATGTTCAAGGCTAGCTTGGGCTATATAACCAGTCTCTGTTTCAAAAAAAAAAATACAAAAATAAATTTAAATTAAATTGCACAAATCTGTGGATTTTTAACACATTCACAGAATAGCTAGTCATCACAATTAATTTTAGAGCATTTTATCATCTCCAAAAGAACCTCCTCCCAATTCTACCTCATTGCTAAGCAACCACTAATCTATTTTCTGACCCTATACATTTGCTTATTCTAGAAATTTCCTTCCTTAAAATAGCTTTACAGTAAATGTGGTCTGCTTCTATTACCTACCATATTGTTTATAAGGTTTATCCATGTTACAGGATGTTTCATTTCTTTGTGTTGTTATATAATATTCCATTACTCAGTATGTTAATTTCACATAGTAGATAAACATGGACTCTGTGACTTCACAGAATTTACCCTATCCCAGTTCTAGAGGTCACAAATGCAAAATAAATCATCAAGGCCACATTCTCTCCAAATAGTCTAGGAAATCTCTCCCTGCCCCTCCCAGCTTTCTGGGGCACCTAGAAATCATTTCTTCACGTGCCCCCGCCCCTAGCTTATGGTTGCAGCACTACTGCCTGTGTTTTATGTCACTCCAGTCCTTGTCTCTTGTCTTCCTGTGGCCACTTGTCCTTTCTTTCTGGAACAACTCTGGTAGTTGACTAGTCTAACCTAATAAGACTTCGTCTTGACTAGTTATAAAAAAGACCTTACTTCCAACCAATCCTTCATTCTGTAACACCCGGCAGACATAAATTTGGAGGACACAACATCCAACACAATGCCACAGTAAGCATTGATTTATCAATGTTGATTTATCAGTGGATGCAATGTGATTCCTATATTTCCTCATGTTCAAATAATCACATACATAACTTTTCTGATTTTTTTCTTTGAAAATTTGTTCTTGATAATCTTTCTCTTTTTGTATTTTTCACTTCGTTGGTTGTTGTAGAAATAGTTCCATATTGCTTCATGGTTAATTTGTATTCATTTTAGTCTAAATATTCAGCCCTAGAGAATTTATTAATGTAGCCATAAGGTAGAAATTAGTTTAGTCATAAAAATGTTTTCTTTATCATGGAAAAACGTATCTGTTATACTGATAAGGTTTTGTTAAGTTTTTTTTTTGTTTTTTGTTTTTTGTTTTTGTTTTTTTGAGACAGGGTTTCTCTGTGTAGCCCTGGCTGTCCTGGAACTCACTCTGTAGACCAGGCTGGCCTCGAACTCAGAAATCCGCCTGCCTCTGCCTCCCAAGTGCTGGGATTACAGGCGTGCGCCACCACCGCCCGGCTTGTTAAGTTTTAATAAATCTGGATGTTGTGGTATCACATGTTCACATAAATGAAATTCCCCCTTATGTTCTTATCCCCGTCTCTTCAGTTCCTGTCCCAGAGTCAGCCTGTGTTTCAGTGAAGTAAGTTTCCATCCTATGCATGCCTTACTGCCGAGTCCATTATGGAGACTGCTTCATTTGTTTTTTGACTCAAAATACTTAATTTTACTCTTTTTTTTTTTTGCCACAAAATCCAGCTCTTTATTTTCATCATAAATCTGTATATTTTACTAGATCGGAAACACACATTTCTGCATAGCAACATTCATCACAAATTGGTTTAAATAAATATGTTTCTAATAATTTAATCATATTCTAAGACACTTAGCATAATGACTATTGATTTTTATCATATTAATAGCTATATTTACCCTGTCACAAAAATATTTATAATGCTGTAATTGATATGACTTTTACTCTTGTATAATGGTTTCTTTTACTAGATCTCTTTTCATGTACCTTTATAAGTCTAATTTTTGGTTTTGTTTTGAGATGGGTCTCACTTTGTAGATCAGGCTAGCCTGGAACTCATAGAGATCTGCTTGCCTCTGCCTGCTGAGTGCTGGGATTAGGGGCATGCACCACCTTGCCCACCAGTTTTTCTAATTTTTGCTGTAGAAAATAGAATGACATTATTTGTAATAAGCAAAATAAGCAGAAACAAACCAAGTGCCCATAAATAATAAGGTAAGTAAATTATTTGTTTGTTTGTTTGCTTGTAGGGTGGGATTCATAGTTAGTAGAGAATAAATTAATTACTGCCCAACAATATGGAAGAATATAGCAAAACCTGGTGTTAAACAAAATCAGACCCAAAGAAATAACAAACTGACTTCCAACAATAGATAGGGTAGAAATAACTCCTGCCAGATCAATCATTCCTCAGATAGCAGTTTAACTGAAAATAAAATATCTAACTGGCCTCCTGGAGACAGTGGAGAACAGTCAGAATCAAGCAGGGACTGAAGCGGAGTCTACAGTTGTAGGCGAAAATGCCCTTTTTCATGTCTTCTATCTTAGGGACATACTCAAGTTGGGCACCAAGTGGCCTGCCTAAAATTTGATATAAAATGTACTTTCTTTTTTCCTTTTAAGATTTGTTTTTTAATAACAACCACAACAATAATAACCTTATTTTTATTGTTGGGGGGGAGCGTTTCAAGACTAAGTTTCTCTGTGTATCCCTGGATGTCCTGGAACTCACTCTGTAGATAAAACTGGCCTTCAACTCAGAGATCTGCCTGCCTGTGCATCTGGATGGCTAGGATTAAAGGCATGGATTAAACTACTACCTGGATGTTTTTATTACTTTTATGTGTGTGTGTGTGTGTGTGTGTGTGTGTGTGTGTGTGTGTAAATGTCATATATTTGCAGGTATCTGCAGGTCCAGAAAGATTGGCAGATCCCTTGGATCTGCACTTATATCTCTCCAGCTCACTCTCATCTGGCTAGAGGAGCTGGAAGAATTTGTCTATATAAAGTAGAAAGTGAACGTCAGACCACAGCCCCTGCCTGAATCCCTGGGTGACCCTTGAATTATAGGTGTCACAGTAGATTTGTAGCTACTCAGATGAGGCTGGAAAAACTAGACTCTGTTGTCCTTGCTGGGATGGTTTGGAATTTGTGTTTAGGTATTTAGTTTACTTACTTATTTGAAAAACAGGAATCAGTTTCATTGAAACACTTGGCGTGCTTCATCAATAAAAAGTCATGGCCGGGCAGCGGCGCATGCCTTTAATCCCAGCACTTGGTAGACAGAGGCAGGTGGATTTCTGAGTTTGAGGTCAGCCTGGTCTACAGAGTGAGTTCCAGGACAGCCAGGGCTACACAGAGAAACCCTGTCTCAAAAAATTAATTAATTAATTAAAAAATAAAAAGTCACTATTCTTCTTAAAGGTCTAGAAGTACTTACTTTAGATTGGCAAGCTTGTCCCCTTTTGTAACCACCCAACAATGCTACAGTCTTCTAAAGCCATCCATAGTCAATACACACACTGGCACGGTGACACAGCTAGCAGCAGTTTTGCAGCTGCCCGCACTACTAGCTCTCAATAATCTAGAATTATGAACTCCAGAAAACAGAAATGCTTCTATATGACTACTACAGAGTTCTTAAAGAGAAAATTAATAGAGGATAATACAAGAAAGTAATGTGACAGTGAGATTTAAATACTTACCTAAAGAGCTCAATCTTAGGTGAAAAGGAAAGAAAGAGTCCAGGCAGAAGATGTGCGGAATGGAGTGTCGGGAGAGATGACTGCATGCTAGTGCTAGATGACTGGAGAAGCCAAGCATGTGCCCAGGAGCGGATAGGAAATAGAAAATGAGACATGCAGTAATAGGCATGTGGGTTAGAACACTGGTAAGCTAATGGGGGGAAATAGTAGAGGAGTGTATTTGTTTCCTCTACAGTGACTGAGGGCCTACTGTGTTCCAGGAGCTGGGTAAGCTGTTCTGTACATAGTGGGTTCTCAGGTGGAAACTTAGAATACATGAAATAGATAGAGGTAAAAGGAAAGAGTTTGTTTCAGGTGAATATTTAAGGGGCTAAGTACCCAAAAGAGACAGTAACTAACAATATGAAGGAGCTGAAGGAATGCTTTGTATAAGATTTAATAGAGGTGAGTGACTGAAGTTTTCCATGAAAGAAAAAGAAGCTTTTAGGCCAAAGAAACAACACACACAAAAGTACAGGCCAGAGGGAGTAAAGCAGAACACTGGGCACAGCTCAGTGTGGGCACCAGAGCCAGCGAGGCAACGAAGGGCCCGACACTAACTGCAGGAAAGGGGTCGGGATTTAGTGACATCCATTGCCTAGGAGGTATGCGCTGAACAGCAGCACTCGGTGCAGCTCAGGAACGGAATCCGAGTGGAGGTGCTTACCAAATGTTCTTAAAGCCAGCCAACAGCCTGCAGTTGATCTCTGGCCATTCGCACCAGATGTTCACAATTGTAAGCTGTTAAAAAGGAAATCACATAGAGGACATACCAGATATTAAACTAATAACAGATACTACACACCTTTAATCCTAGCACTCAGGAGACAGAGGCAAGTGGATCTCTGAGTTCAAGGCCAGCCTGGTCTACAGAGCAAGTTCCAGAACAGCCAGAGAAACCTTGTCTTGATAAAACAAAAAAGGAAATTGGACAGTGAGATGATCCTGTTGGTAAAGGCCCTTGCTGTGGAAGCCTGGTGGCCTGATTTAATACCTGGAACCCAGATAAAGCTGAGAACCACCTCCATAGAGTGGCTCTCTCGCTCCCATTTCTGCACTGCAGCACATACTCATATATTGCTCACACATACATTGTGCACACACATAATAGTAGAAAATAAGTCCTAAAAGAAGAAAATCACCTGAGTGTTCTTTTCTATCTCAGAAGAAAAGAAAAGCCTTCAAATATGCATAGCATTACAAAAAGAAACTAAATTGTTGTAAATGTTCCAAAGGCCTGGATCTAAATAACTGAATTAATTCTTCTGTCGACTGTTTTAAAATGCTGCTGTTTAAAGAATGACCAGTTGTTGAGAAGTGCATGACATCTATAATTCTGCATTCACATAAGACAGGCTTATTGGCCTTCCCAGAAGACTGGTACTAACCAGAACACTTAAAGCCGCTGTTGTACCTCAGAAAGTACCCTACAAAGTAGCCTCTGTCAAGGTAAAGTCCGTTTCTGGGGACAAAGGCCCCTGCATACAGCAATTTTACCCACATCATTGGAGGATGAGTGATTACAGAATCAAGACAAGTGTTGGTGCTGCAAGTCTGACTCGCAGGTGCCCTGTAAAAGACCCTGCTTAGTACAGAACATCAGCATAGTCAGAAGCACACGTTCAGTAGTCCACCTGTGATCTCCATACTGCAGAGGCAGGGGCTGCAGGATCCTGACATCAAGGTTATCCTGGGGCACATGCTGAGTTTAAGGCCAACCTGTGTTACATGAGACCTTGACTCAAAAATAAAGAAGCAGCCGGGCGTGGTGGCGCACGCCTATGATCCCAGCACTTGGGAGGCAGAGGCAGGCGGATTTCTGAGTTTGAGGCCAGCCTGGTCTACAGAGTGAGTTCTAGGACAACCGGAGCTATACAGAAAAACCCTGTCTCGAAAAACCAAATAAATAAATAAATAAATAAATAAATAAATAAATAAATAAGCAAGCAAGCAAGCAAGCACTTCTAGAAGTGATGATGACTTCATGAATGTATGCATGTTCAAATTTGCCATACTGTACACTTTAGTTATGTACAGCTTAGTGTGAAGCAGTCATGCCTTGGTGTAAATATTAATAGAAGAAATAAATTTTATCTTAAAATAGATGTACCTTGCATCTTCTTCCATTATCCACAAAAAAGAGTCTGGTGAGACACGCCTACAGACCCATCTATTCAGGAGGCTGAAGAGGGAAAATCACTTGAGCCTGCCACAGTAGGCAACATATCAGCATTTTTTCTCAAAAGGGGGGGGGGGTTTCAGGTGGGCCTCTCTTTAAGTAGGTGCTTACAACTTGAGGCAATCCAGGCAGCCTGAGTTATGAGGAATTGGGTGCCATAATTTTTCACTAGAGCATTGAAGCATCCTTTGTTAAGATAAGAGGTGTGTTTGTTTTTAAGTTTGTACTAATTCGGCATGATTATTTTTCTTGCTGATTACCACAGGCTGGATATTCGACAGGCTTTGTAATGTATCAATAACAATAATTAGATGGTTTTGTTTCTGAGAGGTAGGGAAAGATCGATGTCTCAGGTGCCCAGTATCATAATAGATACCTTTAATAAAACATTCTTAGCCTTCGTTCATTTTTACTTTTATTAATGAGCTTTCCTGTTAGAGACTATTACCGACTTTCTGGCAGTGTCATCCTGGCTGCAATTGAGACCAACTTGAACTCTTGTTATTGGAGATTTATCCTGTAGACTGAACATAAAGATATTAGAAAAGTAGGGACCTGAGGAAACAGAAGTGGAATGTATGAGATAAGCCTTTCTTAAAGGAATCACTATTTGGTGCTCCAGGTGTGACTGGTAAGTTGTTCCTATAACATTGCTAGAGTCTGAATTAGTTTATGTCCTAGAACTATTAAACAGTGTAAGAACATCTACATATGGAGGCATTTGTGTCATTTTTGTGTAATGGGGGAAATGACTATAAGTAAAGTGTATGTGTGTGTGTCTGTGTCTGTGTCAGTGTGTCTGTGTGTTACCATCATTGAAGTCAGGATGCTACAGCACCTAGAGATGGAGCTCATCAGATGCATTTTTGCTAGCATGCTGAGGGTCCATTGTAGGGGCTAGAGGTTGCTGCAGCAACTTGATACTTCTTTTAAAAAAAAAAATGACAAGCTAAACCAATGTAGTGGGTTCATTTGCTTTGTGAAACTGCTTCCCTCAGGATTTGAGGACTTTTCAATAAGCATAAACAAATCAAAATTGTCTGCCATTACAATCAGAGTAACAAGAATGATTGTTGGGGGGGGGGAGGAAGATGATAAATACAATGTATTTCCCATATCTTTTCTTTGTCTTAAAACACTTGCCAATTGCTTCTAGAGAGAACCTTCTTTTGATTCAAATGTACAAATTTAGCTCCCCCAAAGTCACATGAACTGGTACTGGCTGAAGCTCTGGGGTTTCATTATACAGTGATGACTCAATTAACAAATCCTCTATGAACAAAACCTTTTTACCCAAGGCTGGCCTTGGTGCAGCAGGCATGGGGGAAGGATCAATTTTCTCTGAGCTAGATTGGTGGCAGCAGGGACTAATGAGGCAGGGCCTTGAAAGTGGCTCTTTCTCAGATCTAACTCCTCAGGGGTTGGCTAGAGCTGATGCTGAGGGCACGGCTGCCCTCCTGGGACCGCCACAGCCTGGTTACCCAGGTGTTGAAAAAACAATTTCTGTGCCAAGACCATATGTGACTTTTAAGAGACTCTGCAGGACTCTTGCTTTAGGCAGAGCGTTCCTTGCCGGTGATGAGTGTGCTCAGAAGCAGCAAGGGGAGCCATGTGCTCCGAGGCGCGCTCGCATCCTCCCTGCACGCCACGTATTGCTTTTCAATTTTGTGAGTCTCGTTTTACTCAACTATAAAATGAACAGACTGCCAGGAAAGCCTCTAATGTATCTTTTGAGTCTACTAGATATTATGTCTGTGTTAAGAAGGCAAACTTTCTGTAAAGGGCCAAGTAGTAAATATTTTCTGTTTTGTAGGACTCATGATCTCTATCACAAAGGTTTGTCTATGCCTCTGTGGTGTAGAAATAACCATATTTAACAATGTGTAAACAAATAAATGTGGCTATGTTCCAGTAAAACTTCACAAAATTGGCAGCTAGTCAGGTTTGGCCCACAGACTATAACTTACCAACTCCTATTGTAAGTATTAGTTTATTGAGACCATCGTATTAAAAGCATTTGAGTACAGGGTGTGGATCTTAAGGTCTCTAGAATGCTAAGCTGTCAGTGTGTGGCACAATGCCTGGTTCTCTTCAACACTATGTTCTGTTAAGTCTTCAGATTTCCTCTGCCTAGTGGGAGAGCTTCAAGGTTATGTTAATTATCGTTCTGATTAAATTATACCTTTCATAGGATACTGTGGGCTCTGAACCTTTGTCCTTTTTTTGATGGTTCTGGGTCTTTAAAGCGAGCAACTGCCAAGTTTAGCACAAGAATCCTCAAGCCTCCACCTATCTGACTTTTCATGTGGAGATCAGTGTGTCTTCTCTTTCCAGCCTCTGGTAGTTTCTGTCACGATGTGCTTGTCTGCTTTGTCAAGTCCCCTTGTATCAACAACTTTACTTCTATTCCCAACAAAGTGTAAAAGCAGTTAGTGATTGGAATAATTAACCCAGACCTGTTATTCTTAGAACAGTTAATCCAATGTTAACTTTTTCTGCCAAGAGTGGGTAAAAATGGGGGTGGTGTGTGGTAGTACATACCTGTAATCCTAGCACTTAGCAGGCAGAGACAAGATTGAAAGAACCTTTTTTTTTTTTTTTAAGGCTCTACATTGTATTACAGGAACAAACCGTACCCTCCAATTGAAACATGACCATGACCAAGTCTCAAAGTTTAAAATGTTGAACTCCATCTAGGAGGATCTATTACCGTGATTCAGTATAAAACCTCGGTTTCGCCATCGTCTGAATCCTTACAGACTCAGCCCCATTCTCCTCCAGTGTCTTATCTTGGAGTTGTATCTGATCCAGTTTTTGATGTTTTGTATATGCTTGGCTCAGGAGTGGCACTGTCAGGAGGTGTGTGGCCTTTTTGGAGGAATTGTGTCATTGTGGGCATGGGCTTTAGGACCCTCTTCCCAGCTGCCTTTGGAACAAGAGGTGGAGCTCTCAGCTCTTCCAGCCCCATTCCTGCCTGGATGCTGCTGTGCTCCTGCCTTGATGATAATGGACTGAACCTCTGACCCTATAAGCCAGTCCCAATTATATGTCACCCTTATAAGAGTTGCCTTGGTCATGGTTCCTGTTCACAGAAGTAAGACCCTAACTAAGACCCCAGTTTTCATCCGACTCTATTGAGGAATAGGACTATTTTGGTTTTGTTTCTTGGCCAGGAATCTCTTTATTCTAAATGTCTTGTGAGAGAGACGCTGAGTCAGGAGTATGGCAGAGGAAGGGCAGGAGGGAGGGCAGCTCTATTTTTTAAGGTAAACCGATCTTGTAACATAAACTTATAACACCTTTTTGAGAAGATAAGGCAGAAGACTCACAAGTTCAATCCAAATTGGGTAACTTGGAACTGGAGATCAGATCCCCAGAATCTGCATAAAAACCTGACACATGAGGCCTGTGATCCTAACACTCAGGAGACAGGCAAGGGTCTCTAAAACAAGCTGGCTAGCTAGACTAACTGGAACTGGGGTGCTCTGTGTTTAGTAAGAGATCTGCCTCGATAATTAAAATGAGGGGGCTGCCAAAGATACCCAATATCAACCTCTGGCTTGAACACACACACGCATCCACGCATCCATTTATATCACACACATGCACTTGTGCACACACATAACATGTTCTTCATGGCCACATAGTTTTTGTCTCAGCACTCCTTAGGAACTTTTCAAAGTTATAGGAGCATGAATTTCCTCCTGGCCTATTCCACCAGCAGCAGCTATAATCGCATTAGATCTAAGTTTCCTAGGAATCACAGCTTGTCCAGATAAGCAGGAGCAACATGCTAGCATATGAGTATAGGCTCCACACCTCTCAGAGAGTCTCTTCTGTGAAGTCAAAACTATAGCACCATACATCCTCCTGAGAACCTGAGACAGAGGGATTACAAGTCCGAGGCTAGCCTAGATTGATTAATAAAACCCCATCTCTAACGAACAAAAGCAAGTCTGTCATAGTGCTGCATGCCAGTTTTCTCGGGGAGATCATTCATGCATAGTAAGTATGCCAGCCTGGGATATATAAGACCTTATCTTTTTTAAAAAATATGTAGCCGGGCAGTGGTGGCGCACGCCTGTAATCCTAGCACTTGGGGGGCAGAGGCAGGCGGATTTCTGAGTTCGAGGCCAGCCTGGTCTACACAGTGAGTTCCAGGACAGCTGGAGCCACACAGAGAAACCCTGTCTCGAAAAACCAAAAAAAAAAAAAAAAAAAAAAGTAAATGAACAAAGGTGTGTGTGTGTGTGTGTGTGTGTGTGTGTGTGTGTGTGTGTGTGTGTTTTACAATAATTTTTAAAAATGTTATTAGAGCTGGACGTAGTAGCACACACCTTTAGTCCCAGCATCAGAAGGCAAAGGCAAGCGGATCTATGAGTTTAAGACCAGCCTGGTCTACAGAGTGAGTTCCAGAACAACCAGGGCTACACAAAGAAACCCTTTCTTGGAAAAATATTATAATAAAATAAATAAATAAATGTTATTTGCCTTTTGTAACTCTTAATTGCAGTAGTATTTTCCACTAGAGTACATGATATGGCAACAAATTATATAATAAAGATAAGAGAATCTAACTGTCTTCTCTTAAACCAGACATTAAAGAGATTAGCAAAAATATAAACCCCAGGCTGGGAGATGGCTCAGTAAAGCATTTTCCATGAAAGTATGGAGATCTGAGTTAGAGGCTCAGCGCTCATATAAAACGGTGGACACGCGTTAACTCTGTAACCCTACAAGTACACGTGGACTTAAGAGGATCTGTTGAGACAAAGTCTTCCCTATAGCTCAGGTGGACCTTCAATTCCCTGTACAAGTTCTCTCTTTGACCTCTCAAATGTTGGAGTTACAGTCACAAGCCACCACACCCAGCTAAGTTATAGTATAATAAGTATTAATAATAGCTCATATATAGCACATACAAAGTTTCTAAGGGCCTAAATAATTTTTTGTAAAGTATTACAGGAACTGAAGCCAAAAGGTTTGAGCAGCCCTACCCTAATACAATTGCTGTCATTGCAGGGCGCTGATCTCAATGCTTACTGATCTCCTCAGCACGGTTCCTTACGTAAAATAGCTCACATACCCCAGAGAGAACAAATGTTAACAATTTAGTGGTTATCCTTCCAGACATCTTTCTTACATGCATACATACTGCATAATTTCATAAATCTAGGATCACTCCATGTTCTTCCAAACTTTTTCTCCTGAGACATTTCAGTTTAATGTTTCTCCCTGTTTGCTCTCTGAATCCATATAAAATTCACACGCTTTTAACATTGGAAAGGGTTTAGGGACCATCTATCTCTCCCTAGCTCAATTCAGGAATCTTCTCTAAAACACTCACAACCTAGTGATCTGTTCACCTCTGTTTTTTTTTTTTTTAATTTTTTTTTTAAATTTTTATTTTCTATATTCTATGTTTACATTCCAAGGGCTTTCCCCTTTCCCAGTTCCCACCCACCATAGTTCCCATAGTTCCTCTCCCCCCCAACTATTCCCCAATCATTCCCCCTCCCCCCTCAGTTTCTTTACTAAACTGGATGCAATCTTTACATGCCTAGGGTCCTCTCCTTTCTTCTTCTTGGGAATCTTTTGACTTGCTATTTGTGTCTTGAGTATTTAGTGCTTCTGGGCTCATTAATATCCACTTATCAGTGATTGCATTTCATGTGCATTCTTTTGTGATTGGGTTAGCTCACTCAGGATGATATTTTCCAGGTCTAACCATTTACCTACAAATTGCATGAATTCATTATTTTTAATTGCTGAGTAGTATTCCATTGTATAAATATATCACATTTTCTGTATCCATTCCTTTTTTGAGGGATATTTGGGCTCCTTCCAATTTCTGGCTATTATAAACAAGGCTGCTATAAACATAGTGGAGCATGTGTCCTTATTGCATGCAGGGGAATCCTCTGGGTATATGCCCAGGATTGGTATGCCAGGGTCCTCTGGGAGTGACATGCCCAGTTTTCTGAGGATCCGCCAAACTGATTTCCAGAGCAGTTTTACCATTTTGCAATCCTACCAACAATGGAGGAGTGTTCCTCTTTCTCCACATCCTCACCAGCACTTGTTGTCTCTTGAGTTTTTAATCTTAGCCATTCTGACTGGTGTGAGGTGGAATCTCAGGGTTGTTTTGATTTGCATTTCCCTGATGACTAATGATGTTGAACATCTTTTAAGGTGTTTCTCGGCCATCCGAATTTCTTCTGGTGAAAATTCTTTGTTTAGCTCTGTGCCCCATTTTTTGATAGGGTTATTTGGTTCTTTGGGGTCTAACTTCTTGAGTTCTTTGTATATATTGGATATTAGCCCTCTGTCGGATGTGGGGTTGGTGAAGATCTTTTCCCACTTTGTTGGTTGCCGTTTTGTCCTTCTGACAGTGTCCTTTGCTTTGCAGAAACTTTGTAATTTTATGAGGTCCCATTTGTCGATCCTTGATCTTAGTGCGTACGCTATTGGTGTTCTGTTCAGGAACTTTTCCCCTGTGCCCAAGTCCTCCAGGGTCTTCCCAAGTTTCTTTTCTAATAGTTTCCGTGTGTCTGGTTTTATGTGGAGGTCCTTGATCCACTTGGAGTTGATCTTAGTGCAAAGAGATAAGAGTGGGTCAATTCGCATTCTTCTGCATGTTGACCTCCAGTTGAACCAGCACCATTTGTTGAAAAGGCTATCTTTATTCCACCGGATGGTTGTGGCTCCTTTATCAAAGATCAAGTGACCATAAGTCTGTGGGTTAATTTCTGGGTCTTCAATCCTGTTCCATTGATCTGCTTGCCTGTTGCTATACCAATACCATGCAGTTTTTAACACAATTGCTCTGTAGTACTGCTTGAGGTCAGGGATATTGATTCCCCCAGAAGTCCTTTTATTGTTGAGAATAGTTTTAGCTATCCTGGGTTTTTTGTTGCTCCAGATGAATTTGAGAATTGCTCTTTCTAGATCTATGAAGAATTGAGTTGGGATTTTGATGGGGATTGCATTGAATCTGTATATTGCTTTTGGCAAGATGGCCATTTTTACTATATTGATCCTGCCAATCCAGGAGCCAATTTCTCTTATGAATATAGATGCAAAAATACTAAATAAAATTCTTGCTAACCGAATCCAAGAGCACATCAAAACGATCATCCACCATGATCAAGTAGGCTTCATCCCAGGGATGCAGGGATGGTTCAATATACGGAAATCCATCAATGTAATCCACTACATAAACAAACTGAAAGAAAAAAACCACATGGTCATCTCATTAGATGCTGAAAAAGCATTCGACAAAATTCAGCATCCTTTCATGCTAAAAGTCTTGGAAAGAGCAGGAATTCAAGGCCCATACCTAAACATAGTAAAAGCAATCTACAGCAAACCAGTAGCCAAAATCAAAATAAATGGAGAGAAACTTGAAGCATTCCCACTAAAATCAGGGACTAGACAAGGCTGCCCTCTCTCTCCATATCTTTTCAATATAGTACTTGAAGTTCTAGCAAGAGCAATTAGACAACATAAGGAAGTCAAAGGGATACAAATTGGAAAGGAAGAAGTGAAACTATCATTATTTGCAGACGATATGATAGTTTACCTAAGCGACCCAAAAAACTCCACCAGAGAACTTCTACAGCTGATAAACAACTTCAGCAAAGTGGCAGGTTATAAAATTAACTCAAGCAAGTCAGTGGCCTTCTTGTACTCAAAGGACAAGCAGGCTGAGAAAGAAATTAGGGAAATAACACCCTTCACAATAGCCACAAACAACATAAAGTATCTTGGCGTAACTCTAACCAAACAAGCGAAAGATCTGTACAACAGGAACTTCAAGTCCTTGAAGAAAGAAATCGAAGAAGACCTCAGAAGATGGAAAAATATTTCACCTCTGTTTTTAAACCCTAGTTAGAAGCTCTTTCCGTGGGGCAGAAATTGTCCCTCATAAGATGTATCAAGTAGGGGATCTCAGCTTCTGAGAGCCATGCAGATCTGTCCCAGCCATCCGTGGTAAGATATGCTTCACTGCGCCTGACCTGATCCTGCCTGTTTCTTCTAATCTGTCCTCCAGGTCACTCCTTTTCTAAGTTGAATCACAGCGCCTGTGAACCCTAGCTAATGTGGTGCCTACTCCAGTTTTTATTCCTATAGTTTCCAGCACCTTCTCGAAGTTCCGGGTTCACAAATATTTTGTGTGTGTGTATGTGTGTATATGTGTGTGTGTGTGTGTGTGTGTGTGTGTGTGTGTCTTTGCATCATGTGAACACAATGTCCACTGAAGCCAGAAGTGGCCGTTAGATCCCTTGGAACTGAAGACAGAGTCTCCTTGTTGGTGCTGGGAACCATCCGAGTTCTCTGCATGCAGTGTCATGTGCTCTTGCCCACTGAGCCATATCTCTCTAGCTGTTGTTGCTTTGTTCTTAACTCTTGGCCAGTAAGTGTGTTCTTTCAAATTTTGTTTGGCAGACTCATCATCTGCTTTAGGCTAATTTCTCCAGTGTAATCTCGCTGAGATGTTTTATTTGCACAGTAGTTGGGAGAAATGACTTGACACCTAGGACAGCACATGTGTGCACAGGAGCACTGGCCCACTGGAGACATCGTAATTTGTGACTAGGAATAGTCTCTTCCTGTGGTCTTCCTGTGTCTTGTTCACCACCCTTAATTCTAAACTCTTCTCCAAGTGTGAAGCACCAAGCTCGCCTCCCTAGTTACTGCCTGTATATCCTAGTCTGGCGATTCTTCATTCTTTTGTTAAGCATTCAAGCAGATTTGTCTGTTTGTTTGTTGTGTGGTGCTGGGGATGGCACCTGGGGTCTTGCACATGCCAGGAAAATGCTCTTCTACTGAGCAGCACCCCTAGCCTACAATTTTCATGTATATATATTTTGGGAGGATGGAAGAATCTTGTGTAACCCTGCCTGGCCTTAGACTTGCTCTATATATGACTGTAAGCTCCTGGCCCCTTTGCCTTTACCCATGTGATAGGATTATAACTTTATACTACCATGTCCACTTTTATGAGTGCTGGGATTGAACTGAGAACTTCATGCATGGTAGGCAAAGACTCTACCAGCTGGACAACATCCTCAGCCCTGAAAAGTATATTGTGTCCAAGTGCTGTTGATAAGACAGTTGTTCTGAATCCCACATACCACCACTGTCGTTATGTTTCTAAAGCTTACTTAAATTTATATCAGTATTTTTTTGTTCTTCTGGGTTGCTTTGCGATATAAAGTTATGTGGCCAAGAATAACTTTGAACTCCTAATCCTTTGGCATCCATCTCACTTGTGCTGCGTGTGTGACACCAGGGGAGTCACCATGGTGGGGATGGTGGGGTGTTGGTCGAGGAGAGAGAGAGAGAGAGAGAGAGAGAGAGAGAGAGAGAGAGAGAGAGAGGGAGAGAGAGAGAAGAACAAAATTTGGATTATATGGGGAGGAGCCTCTGGGGTAAGAGCAGCAGCCCCTGGGCTGGAAAATTTAGGGTTGGGGACAGGCATGCCACCTAGGGACTGAGGGATGTGAGTGAACCTGGTCTGCTTTGATATATAAAATATGCACCTTAGACCCTTATCCCAGGGTCCAAAAACAAAACATCTCAGCCTTTTGTTGATGATAAATGAATAAGGGGCATCCTAATCATTCATGACTACTTCCTGCTGACATTAGGGCATGGGCAAAAAACTGGACCATTGACTAAATCCAGGAACAGCTGGTTTTTTTCATTGCTGTCCAGGTTGTGGGACCCTCCGAGGGAAGAGTATGTAGGCTCAGCTGAAGAAGTCTGTGAGGCTGGACCAGAGCACCTGCTAACATCTGTTTTGGAACTTGATGCAGAGTCTAAGAGAAAACATGGATTTTAGGGGTAGAAGATAAAAGTTTAGAGAGAAGAACTTTATCTTGTGTGTACATTTGAAATTCTTAGGCCCATAGTCTTGGTAGTTGGAGAAGAGGGGGAGCCCCAGGGAAAGGGAAATAGACCCCATCCTCAGGAATGGGCAGGTGGGGATGGAAACGGGCTGTTAATTAACAGTACTAATCTTGAGTCCTTTTGACCTCAAGAGGATTCAGCTGTACACTCTGAAGCTTACAAGAATCTCTTTACGTTTACAAAAAGGTAAATCCTTCAGCACTGCATTTACCCACCTCGGAACATCTTCCTCCATGTTTAAACACCTTGTTGGACCCTTCCTTTTTTGGAAGCTTTCACCATAGATGCCCTTCTCTTGCATGCTTGCCTGCCACAGGTGAGCTGCATCATCGTTTCTCCTTCTGAGACTGACATGGCAGGGCACCTCCTATTAGGAACGTGCTAGGTGTATCTTAGTTAAACAGCTGTTAGTGAAGTTCCTGTACCCCTGCCAGTCACATTTCATTAGTGGAAGCAAGTCATGAGGCCCAGCCTGAGAGTAATTGGGTAGAAAATACAGTCTTTACGAGCAGATTGCAGTTCTCCCGCAGGGACAGGCCCAGCAGAGAGGGACAATGAATGTAACATACAATGGCCCCATTTTTATTCATATTTTAATTCTACTCTTCCTATAATAAAACTGATCTTTAACATGAAAGTTCTTAATTTTTTTATATGCTATTTAAACCAACTAAAACCAAAAGGCCAAGGAGCTGAAAAGAAATGTCATTTTTAAAATTAATCATAAACCTGATGTAACAGCCCACATCGTTAATCCCAGTATATGGGAAGCAGAGGCTGGTGAGTCTATGTGAGTTCAAGGCCAGACCAGTCTACATAGCAAACTCCAGGCCAGCTATATCAAGATAACCTGTCCAAAAAAAAAAAAAAAAAAAAAAAAAAACAACAACAACAAAAAGACTATGGTACCTCTAAACACATTAATCCCATGTTTCCACAGTTTCTGTCACTTGACACTTTGCTAAATTATTTTATATTCTCATTGAACAGCCCCACCTCTCTGAGATGGGATAGCACAATTTTTAGTTCAGGCTAGCCTCAAAATCTCTTTAGCCCAGACTAACCATGAACTCACAGCAATCCTCCTGCCTTAAATACCTGAGCACTGGATTATAGAATGCACTACCACAACCGCCATATCCTATATCTTAACTTGTCATGTGGAGCTCTACTCTTCTAGGAGTTAAATATTTACATATTGGTCTCCAGATGGGTAACACAGAGCATCTCACTTCTGTTTCCTGTTTTGTTTTACATCTTCATTAGGATGAATGTTTCTCCATTAGCTTTTCTAGGATTTTTTATTCAAATTTGTTCCTCTCTTTCCATTGTTCTCCTTAATGTTTTAATTATCCATTCCCCTCTAGGTTCGCTTCCTTTTTTATTTGTCATCCATGTCTCCAAGAGTTCTGGTTCTCCTTCATATTTATTGTGTCTGTCTAGTAGTTCTCCTGTTACTGTTAAGGGAACTTTTACAGTTTTCTTCAGTATTGGTCGTACCCCATTTTAACACACATCAGAACTTCTGATATGAGCTTATATTATTTCATTTATTTTTATTATAGACTTTGTATGTGGCTGGGGGGTGGAGGTGTGCTATATGGAAATGGTAAGGAAACAAAGAAAGCACAGAGTTGAATGTCTTCCTGGATCTCTCAGTAAGCCTGCAGCTCACCAGTTGTCTGGCCTAGCTGGCAGAGAACTCTGGCAATCTGCCCATCTCTATTTCCCATCCCCAACACCAGTGCTTGCATTTCACATGGGTTCTGGGGATCCAAACTCAGGTAGGTCCTCATGCTTGCACACAGTATTTACAGGATGAACCGGCTGCCCGGCCCTATGTCGTCCTTCTCAGACACCTTTTCCACTTACGGATAAAGTACAACATTGAATAACACTGGCAACGTTAGTATTTTGAACCTAAAATCTGATAGTATTTACTAAGAGATGGGAGTGTGGGTGTTTTGAAAGAGAGTGGTGTTCTCTCTTAGCTCCGTGTCAAAGCTGTCAGTGCAGTATCTGTAACTTCTGAATAATTGCTGCTGTCTCTATACTTGCTCTAACAACAATTGAACCCCAAAGAAATCACAGAATTCCCAATTGTTAGCCTTATAAATGTACTGATGAGTACCTTGTTTGATAGGATAAAAGCTTCGGTAAGTGATGTTCCCACCTGTGTGGTTCATTTCAAAATATTGTTTGTCTAACGCATTGTTGTCAGTGACAACTGAACAAGAACTTTTAGGAACACTTGGCTATCCAGTAATGGCACATTTCAAGGCTATGCAAATTGTGCCAGTTCAGCCCCCGCTCTTTTCTCTATTATCATATCAATTGAGTCAGTTCATAGGAGACAAAGCAAGGTTATGGGAACCACCTAGAGTATCATGCACCATTTAACATCAATGCAACATACACGAACATCTGCAACTCCAGTCTTATTAAGAGGATGGAATGGAAGGCAATAAACAGCTTTCTTCACCATTTAATTGCAAAATAGTATTTCCTAACGTTTGCATTGTTTATCAACAGGAACTTCATCAATAATTGTATAATTACAGTTGCCTGGATTACAGTGCTCTCGTGCGTCTTGTCATTTATTACAGCATAGTCTGAGCTTAATCTGAATTTGAGCACATTATTCAAGGCTAATAATATAAACCCCTTCAAATTCGAGTTGCACAATACAGATATCTCTCGTAGTGGGAGAATGGTGTTTTATAATTCTTCAGCTGCTGTGCGGATTAAGCTAACACAGGGGAAAAGGAGGGCTGAAAGGCAGGGAGAGCTGAGGGAGGCCACTAGTTAGATCAGACATAGACCCTCTAAACATGAGCATAGGTTATGCTCTTTAGAATTAATCACAAGTAATTAGATGTTTGCTTTAAGCCAAAATTGAGCTAAATTAAAACAGGTTTATTATGCTGTGGTCTTCCCTTCAGGCAGTATTTAAAGGGAGAAAATGGTGAAAATTACAAATACACAGAGGGGGGAAAAGGTATGGTGATCAGTTAGAAACGCCAAATGCAGAAGAAGCCTTCTGTCTCCTCAGGCCCCTGCTGCTGCTCCTGGATGTGGGTGAGCAATACCCACCCCAAAGCAGCGACGCTGGCGAGCAGTGTGCACAGTCCTCCACGCAGTGCCACTTCCGTAAGCAGGCCAGGCAGGCGCAGGGAGGCAGCGTTAAGCTCAGTTAGCAGAGTGGCCAGTGGTGCTGCCTAGTAAAAAAGAGAAGCCTGGGAAACAGTGGGTGCACGTAAGTCATCTATGGCAAGAATCTTGTCTGACCTTTGTATATTTTAAGTATGAAAATCTCATTATTCAGGGGCTGGAGAAATGGCTCAGTGAGTAAGAGCTCTGGCTCTGCTTCCAGAGGACCTGGGTTCAGTTCCCAGCATCCACATGTCAGCTCACAACTGTCTGTAGGGGTATCCAACACCCTCACATAGACAGGCATGCAGACAAAACACCAGTGCACATAAAATTAAATTATAAAAAAGAAGAAGAAAATAATTTTCCTTAAATCTGTTTTATACCTAAGGAAAAAATCTAAGGCTTCCTCATAAAATCATTTTTTAAATGTTTTAATTTGTGGTTATAGTTCTGCTCTCTCCATCCTCCAAATGAAAATGTATTAACTTATATATTGGATGAGTCTTGTTTGTCTTAGGCTATTCTCAGCTAATCAACAATCTTGATTTTTATTTTAATTTATTTATTTATTTTGAAACAGGATCTCATGTATCCTAAGATGGCCTCAAATTCACTATGTAGCTGAAAATGACCTTGAACTTCTGGAAATAACCTTGAACTTTCTCTCTTCCTGCTTTTACCTCCTGAGTGCTGGGGTTGATTGCAAGTGTGTACCACCACAGAAACGCACAGTGAAGTGTCCACAGAATAAAAATCTGTTCCCTCTCCTATTTTCTTGGCTATAGTAAACATAACATGTTTTCCTGGTCTGCTAATCTATCACTTCCTCCTTCCAAACGAAGCTAAGAATGAGCTTGGTAGAGTGGATAGACCTGTAGTTACTTAACATTACTCTACAGAATCTTTTTAAGATACTACATCAGCTTCTGCTGTGAAGCCTCTAACTGAATACCTTAGCAAGAACATTTTCTAAACTGGACTTTGCAATAAATGGATGTACTCAACCAATTAAGACTCAAGTATATACCTTTTCTTTGAAGAACTTCTGTGCAGACATTATTTAGGGATGATTTTTGGAGATATTTATCAAAACTCCCATGATAATAGCTTTGTCCCGATGAGCCCCAGGCTCTCTGTTTAGGGAATAATCGATAAAGTTCAAATTAATGTTCCATGATTCACATTACAATGCACATGTAATTATTCTGAGATGAGGCAAACCCTATGCATTTAATTTACAGCTGTAATTAAGTAAACTCGTTTAATACTAATTAGGTGAGCCTAAAAGGATCATAGGTTTGTGTATTTAATTACCAAAGTACAATTAGCAACTGATCTCTGCAAAGCTCTCTTATCTTGAGCTCAGCACTGATCTCTACCTACATTACTGTTTTATCCTCATAGAACATTACTAAAGCATCACACACTTTAGAGAACCTACTTGTAGTTTGCCCTCTGCAAGAATGGCCTTCAGAACAGAGAATTAGCCAGCCATGGTGGCCCATACCTTCAATCCTAGCATTCATTGGAGAGGCAGAGGCAGGCATATTTTTGCCTATGAGGCCAGCTGGAGTTACAGACTGAGATCTTGCCCCACATACACACACACTTCCCTGCTGCCAAAAGAAAAAGAAAAGAAAATATAGAAATTGAGCTGCCATGTTGGGCAGCTCACAACAGTTTGTAGCTCCAGCTCCGAGACATCCCATGTCCTCTTCTCTCTACCCCTAATCAAAACTTTTTAAGGATATGAATATTGAGCTATCAAGAAAATAGATTTGATTCCTATTTTTAAAATCTCTTAAATTCTGTCAACCAACCTTTATTAGGTACCTAGAATTCTAGGCTTCTTGCTGTGTTTAAACTGTTATTCCTATTGTATTCTGCTATTTTTTTAAGTATATAAACAAAGAAGAGTTATCTGTTACTTGCAGGGACTTCTTTAATAATCTTGGAATGTGCTAGATCAAGGTTCACATGTTCTATTTTCAAGTCCAACATACGCTTTAAAGGGTCTAAAGGCTTGTGCCTGTGACTCTCCTGACGTTCTCACGATGTCTCAGTCTTACCTTTGAGGAGTAGAAGCCTCTTAATGTACAGTGTGTGCCCCACTCTATCCCACAGTATGCAGGGGTGACACTGTTGTTAGGAAATGTAGGCCTCCCCCTTATGGCATTCAAGTTCAACTCTAGCTTCCTGGTCAGCAGCCACTATAGGTTAGTGGATAGTAATGGCTGACACATCGTGACTTAGAGCTTAAAAAACAGGTGAACAAGCCGGGCGGTGGTGGCGCACGCCTTTAATCCCAGCACTTGGGAGGCAGAGGCAGGCGGATTTCTGAGTTCGAGGCCAGCCTGGTCTACAAAGTGAGTTCCAGGACAGCCCGAACTACACAGAGAAACCCTGTCTCGAAAACACCAAAAACAAAAACAAAAACAAAAAAAAAAAAAACCAAAAAAAAAAAACAAACAGGTGAACACAGTAGGCCAGGGCGTACATATTCTGGAGGCCGAGGCAACAGAGGTCTCACGTTCAAGGCCAGCATGGGCTAAATAGTGAGGCCTGTCCCTAAAAGGAAGAGAAGAACAAACAGAGAACAAACTGACACCCATACTGGTAAGCTGTACTCTGTTACTTGGGGGTATTCTGGCAGAGGTCATTAGTAAACCAAAATGGGTTTTTTTTTATTGTTTGTTTCTGTCTAAATATAAGAATGATAAAATTACCACACAGTTACAGACAACAGCCTTACAGTACTGACTGTGACAGCCAGCCACTTTGTACATGCTTTCTGGGTCACCTAAAGAAATAGTGATGAGGTTTGTGAGCAGGCCATGTCTAGCAGTGCCATTTGCACAGACTAGCGTATAAGCAGGGTCCTCTGGTGCTAGGTGACAGTGTTCCTAAATATCTCCCAGCTTCCTCCACCCTCAAACAAAGATACTGATTTTTTTATCACTTGATGAAAAATTAATAGTTCTGTATAACTAGCAACTAAAGGATTTGTACCTAAGAGCGCCTGTTTTCTTGAAGAAATAATGGTGGTTTAAGAAGAGCAGTGGTGCCTTTAATCCCAAGCTTCAGGACTGCCAGGGCTACACAGAGAAAACCCATCTTAAAAAGCAAACAAACAAAACAGTAGGAATTGAATCTTTTCATTGCTTGTGAGGCTGGGGGGCATGCTGTAGTATGTGTGTGGAATCAGAGGACAGTTTGCAGGAGTCAGTTCTCTCCTTCCTGAGGATCAAACTTAGGTCTTTAGTCTTCCTTTACCCATGAGCCATCACGCTGGCCTGAGAGTAGTAGACTTTGAAAATGATATTTGAGGAAGGAGATAGAAGCTCCAGGCTAGAGGAATCTAGTTCTTGGAGGAAATGCCAGCAACTGGAATAGTGCTGGACGTCAGACACCAGCGTACTTGTATGCAGAGCCGCCATTCTTTACTACCTGATACTCTTCCTAACCTCACAGGAGACACTGGTAAGCCAGAATTATGGAGGGACATCGTTTTCTTTTGCTCTTGTTGTTTGGTTTGTGAGACAAGTCTCAATCTGTAGCCACACTGGCACTGGACTCCCCAGGGAGCCCAAGTTATCCTCAAACTCACGTTAATCCTCCTGCCTCAGACTCCAGGTACTGGGGTGACAGGTGTGCATCTCCACATCTGGCTTATTGGAGGGTCTGTTGTCCAGGGTACCTATGCTCTCCTGGAGAAGGAGGTCCCTCTTCTTTAACCTTTCTTGATGACATCTTGAAGGAGATGAAGACCTAACACATGAGAAATTCCAGGAAGGATATTCTATACTGGCTTGGAAAATTGCCCCTTTCAGTTAGGTTTTCTGCCAAGAGGAAACATAATTGAGTGTTATTATACACCTAGGTTTTTTTTTCTAGTGAATAATAACTAGATTTTCCTGCCGTTCCTTACAAATTAATTCTAGTGCTACAAACCTACTTATCTCTCGGCTTCTGTCATTGTGGATGAAGGCATTTCTTTGACAGGATCAATGGTGTTTTGGCTGATGTCTCATGACCCACAGCCAGAAAGAGACTGTAGATACTTAGCAGCTGCCATTGGTATAAATACTCTCACCTGATTCCATACTGCCCAGGGTGGCAACACTTACTTTTGTGAAGTCAAGTGTGTTTGTTTTTAACGAAGGGTCTTTCTCAGTAACTTATCTCAGACTTTTCTATGCCCAACAATCCTCCTACCCTTGAGTTCAGTGTAGTGTTGCATGCCTATAACCCTAGCTTTTAGGAGGCCGAGGCAGAAGGATTTTTTGTGAATTCAAGGCCAACCTGAGCTATGTAGTGAGTTTCAAACCAACAGGGTATATAGCTACTTAAAGGGGGGGGGGGGACTCAGTTGTGATCACCTAAAACAATAGCAAGAAGCAGACACTGTGTAATCATAGCACTCAGGAGGCTGAAGGAGGAGACTCACATATTTGAGGCAACATGGACTACATAGCAAGACTGTTAAAAAAAAATTTTTTTTTTCAAAATTAGGGCTGGAGAGATGACTCGATGCTTAAGAGTACTTACCACTCTTGTAGAGGCCCCAAATCACAAATTTGTCCCTGTACTTTCAACTCCATAAGGATTCTCATTCCTCTGATTTCCACAGCTACATGCACATGCACACACAGACACACATAGAACTTAAAAATAAATTTTGAAAATTAATTGAGTATGATGGTGTAATCTTAGTACTTCATAGTATGGTATGGGAAAGAGAATCAGAAACTTGGGTTATCCTTGACTACATAGCAAGTTCAAGACTCTTCTAGACCATCAGAGATTCTATCTCACAAAGAAATTGTTTTAGTAAAATGAAAACTGAGGTTGAATACATGCTTGTAATCCTAGCTCTTAAGAGGTAGAGTTCAAGGTTCAAGGTCAGTCTCGGCAGTATATCAAGTTCATACTAACCTGAGCTAGGTAAGACCGTGTCTCAAGCCAGGCAGTAGTGGCGCACGCCTTTTTTCCCAGCACATGGGAGACAGAGGCAGGCAGATTTCTGAGTTCAAGGACAGCCTGGTCTACAGAGTGAGTTCCAGGACAGCCAAGGTTACACAGAGAAACCCTGTCTCGAAAAACCAAAAAAAGAAAAAGAAAGGACCGTGTCTCAAAAAACAAACAAGCAAAAATGTTTCTAGGAACAAAGAAGCAGTGTCTATAGCCCTTGTTCCCAAAAACTCCAGCCACATTTGTCAAAGCTCATAAATAGAAATAAGACAGTGTGGTAGAGCTTCAAGAGGGCCAAGCCTGGTGTCTCAGAGCAACAGCGTTCTCCCTGGATGGTGTGGCAGCTGATTTAAGAGGATCTAAACTGGCTCTCCTCTCATCACAGAGCCTTCCGTTTCAAAATTCCCAAATCAAGTATAGTTCATTTGTGAGAACTGGACAAGGAGGGAAGGTGAATTACTTTTGAGCAGACATTGCCAAACAGTTATTACTGCTCCTTTGTGGGACAGGAGTGTTGAGGCAGCATCATTATAACACATCTTTCAGTCATTCCTCAGTACAATTAAAAAATACCGCTTTACAGGGTTGAGGTATAGCTCAGCGTACATGCCTGTCTGACATGCACAGAGCATGCCCTGGCTATGATTCCCTGCACTGCAGCAATACAGACCTAGTGGTGCACAACTATGATCTGTGCACATAGGAGATGGAGGCAGGAAAACCTCTTATCCTTGGTTACACAAGACCCTGTCTCCAAACATAAAACAAATTATGAAAATAATTAAGCCACTAGAATAGTAAGTCCTTAGTGTACTATAATACTACACCTCATAGTCGAGAACATTCAGAAAACTGTTTGCGGTGTACTAGATTCTAGATAATCAAATGTGAAACACAGACCCCCCCCCCAGGCTCTCAGAGCTTAAGTTCTAGCACAAACAAATACTCTAATAAATGTGAATAAATGTGACCTGTGTCATGGGATATATAGATGTGAGGGTCAGGAGTAAGAGTAAGTCCTGATTCCTACCCACAGGAGCTTAGATTTTACTCAGAAAAAAAAAAAATACTTAGAATAAATAACTCTGAATATACCTCATGCTTTCATAGATGTATACGAAGGTTACAAATGATCACATAAATAGAAGAAACTGATTCTACTTGAAGTTCAGAGACTTAAAATAAAAAGAATATGCATTACCTGCAATTTGGAATGAAGAGAACAGACTACCTGAACAATACATTCCATGTGCATTCATAACATGTTCACAGAAATCACCCAAGGAGCAGCAGCCACGGGGCAGGGAAACAGCGAGAGGTAGAGTTTCAGCAGTAGGTTGAATCCATGTGCTGGAGAGAGAGGCATTCACAACAAGCCGCCTGCCATCTTCTCAGCACCGAGGCCTGTACAGGAAGACTGTGAGTTGGAAGCCAGCAGGGCCTTAGACCAAGACTTATCCCAAAACAGAGACCAGCAGCAAGAGAAACAGGAAGCCTGTGGAGAACCATTAAAGGGCTTTTCAAAGGGGAATAAGGCAGTTAGATTTGTATTCAAGGGAAGCTCCTGTTTGCACAGTGAACGTCTACTAGGCACCTGTAGTCCTGCTGTGTATGTGCTAGGCAGAGTTCTGGATGCTAGGAATCACCAGACCGAGTCTGGCTTTTCTCTTTTTTAGGTAGCCAAATTTTGTGCCATATAACTACTGTCTCAGCTGATTAAGTGGGGGTTGGGAACCTCACCAAATTTAAACAACCTAAGAATGGCCAGTGACCGATATGGACTGAGCTAGTAGAGAAAACAGGTCCTGTGGATAAGACAGTGGTGTGGAATACGTATGATAAAGGAATAAATTTAAAAACAAGTTGAATTGAGCTGGTGCATCGTGAGATTAAAGTCATGTGGTTCATTTAATAAATGTTAAAATTAAAGTATCAAAAACTTCCTTAAAAGAAAAAAAGGGGTACACATGGCTAGAGAGATGGTTCAGCAGATAGGAGCACTCGTTGAGCGCTCCTCTTCAGAGAACCCGTTTGGTTTGGGCAGCCACATCAAGAGGCTCACAACAGCCTTCATTCCAGCCTCAGGATCCACACCATCTATACCCTGTGGACACCTACATGTGTGTGGTGTACATAGATTCACAAGCATATCATATATACTTTGCCTATATATATTTATGTATATATACAAATATATACAGATATATATATATACACATATATACATATGCATCCATACATCTTTTTTAAAATGCACACCAAGCACAGAGTAGAATAAGTTTTGAGAGCACTGGTTCCAACTCTCGTCATGTTGGTTTTTTATCATTTCTTTTTTAAGCAATAGTGAGGAGGGATGAGACCCAGGGCCTCCCACGTGCCCAGCCACTGGACTGCATCCCTAGCCCTTGCAGAGCCATTTTATATTCAAAGTAATCCATTTATTTTCTTACCGCCCTACATCCAACACTGAGAATTCACACTAATTAGAAGGCTATGTGAATGGGGAACTTACTACAAACAATAATATATAGTTAGTTGATCTGCAAGGTAAAGCCTATACCATCCGAAACAGATGACTTAGTTCTCTCCTTGAGAAAGAGCCTTGAAATGGTACCTGTGTGTCTGAGTGAGAAACAGCCATGTTGAGTGAGGCCTGGACCCACCCCCCACCCCACCCCCGTCTCCGTGTCTCAATTTAAGATAAGTAACGTTTTTTTTTTTCATATATTCATAGGGACTGTGGGTGTTTCCTCTGTGCCACCTTTTCCTCTTGCTGCTTTAAGCTTTATACGTTCTGATGTAAAAATGCGCACACACACTAACCCTTGAAATAGCAGTACTGCCTCTCTTTCAAAAAATAAGAACATTTGTATTTACTATTTTTGTGTGTGTGCACACAGTGTGTGTAGCAGTCAGAGGGCCAGTGAGAACAGCTGCGGGCATTTGTTCTCTGCTACTACCATGTGGATTTAGGGGATGGAGCTCAGGTCATCAGGCTCGGCAGCAAGCCCCTCTATCCACTGAGCCATCCCGTCAGCCTCGGTTGCCTTGTTTTTAAACCTCAAGAAGTAAGAGAGAATTGGTTTGGTTTACCAGAGCGCAAAGACAAGGCTGTATGGATTATAATCCTACAGAGCCTGGTTCGTCCTCGTGATCGTGTTATGCTGCCTTTCTTATCTATGGGGTTTTATCAGTTAATTTAGTCAAACTTAGTTATCAGCACTAGGCTTAAGGGAATTTCAATTTCCATTAACTGCTATACACTGCTTAATCAAGATCTGTTTGTCGTGTTCACACGTACGACAGCATTAATGCATGAGCAGCTACTTACTTCTTTCTCATTCATCTTGTCCCAAAGACTTGCTGTTCCTATGAGCCCCTAGGCTCATAGGAAACTGGACTGAGGTGGCGTGCACAGCGCTTAGCGCCACAGATTTCACCCAAAGGCCATTGCTGCCTCCATCTTCTGATGCATCAAGCCCAAGCCTCTGACTTTCAGAGTTTCTAGAAATTCCTAGACTCTGACTTACAGACGGAAACTCGTTCTCTATATATTCCTCTCAGGCATCTGCAGCTTTCTTTTCCTCTCTTTATTATCCACATCCTCAGAACTAGCTTAAGTCTCTTCTCCACAGATCTATCTGTGTTGACTAAGCTCATCTTGTCCCATCCCCCCATTGCAGTTACAGTGAGTGATATGCTATCTGAGAGTTCAGAGAGTCCGCACAGGCCAGGGCTCCTGCATGCTTCTAAGCACTCTGAAAAGACAGATCGGATCTGAGTGTCTCCTCTGTCTCGTCTCCTCCAAAGAATCTAGCAGATTATAAAGCACTTGTAGCTGTTGTTCAGTGAGTGCTTGTTGCCTGAAGAAAGTAAGCTCCTATCCTATAAAATTATACTTTAGATTTTTCTCCCTTCAGTACAGTGTTTCATGAAAACAAATGTTTTATATGTGTGTATAAATATATTATATATATATATATAATGACTATAGAAAATAGGTGTCTTCTTTCAAACTTGTACAGTTTCAAGCTGGGGATGGTAGCTAATCCCTGAAATTTCAAGGCCAGCCTGGGCTATGTAACAAGAACCTGGCTCAAGAGAGAAAAACAAAGGCAGTGGCTTCCATCCATAGTCATACACTTTCATAAGTCTGTCCACTAGTATTAAGAAAATTTTTAATTTATTCTTTTCTAAGCATAGCTTCCCTAACAGTGTTTTCCTAAGATTGTCTGTGTCTCTGTAGCTGTCCTAAAACTCGTTCTGTAGACCAGGCTGGCCTTGAACTCAGAGATTCCCCCTGCCTCTACCTGCCTAGTGCTGGGGTTAAAGGTGTGCGCCGCCATACCTAGCTGCCTTCCCAGGGTTTGGGAACTTCTGTGTTCTTTCTGCTTGCCATGGCCTGCTTCTTAACTGTGTGTCTGACCCCACGCCAGGGTCAAATGGAATTGTTCGTTCTCCCCTCTCTGTTCTCCAGGCAGATATAAGTCAGGTTGCCTGTCATGGGGTTTGTCTTTCATTAAAATTGTCCTTGAGCTTCAAAAACAATCAAAGCAACAATAAAAACAGACTTTTGCACTCCGCCCTTGAGTTATGGGGCCTATTTTAGGTTTAACACGGCTAGCCCATCAAGCATGTTGCTGGCCCACAGCCTCCACACTTACATGTTTTAGCCCAGGATTGTCACATGGCTTGCTCCTCCTTGTCAGGATCACCTCCTCAGCCAGACTCAAGCATCGCGTCCTACACTAGCTCTCCGCTCCCTGCTACTGGTCCTGGTGCTCTGTTTCACTTTCTCTGCTCCGTCTACCGATAACTCAGTCTGTTCATCCCTTTATTACTTGAGTAGCCAGTGCCTGCCCTTCTGGAATGGAGGCCAGTAGTGTCTGCACCATTGACATGTTCACGCTCATCTCCAGTGCAGTCCTAACACGAGACAAGGTTTTAATGAACATGTATTAAATAAGGACGCTGAGCCCAGACCAGACTTAAACATCGCTGGTTTTAGATTTTAATGCAGACATTCCCAGCATTCCGCTGAGCCTGCGTCTCATGAAAGACACACCTTGAGAACTGCAGTAAGAACTAATGTTCAAGATAATGATATTCAGATGTGCTGGAAGATTCTCTATCCTCAAAAAAAAAAAAATTCATTGAGTCCCATAAATTAATTAAAGCGGGGATGTCATGGTATATTAATATATTATGTTAATACATTTAGAAAATTTTCCAACTAAAAAGACTTTCTGCTTTTTCTTTAGTTAACCAGAAAATTAAATTAACTCAGAGCTCCTCACTCCCTGAAGTCCTTGTTAATTAGGATTGTTCTATAAATCTCTATTATTAGGAGAGTTTGTCATCTGTTTCATTAGCCTGTTTATTAGGGCAGTCTGAGCAGGGTGTCTTTGCTCATATCCTGATGCATGTTTCCTAGTGAGAAGGAACATTTCCTGTGTTCTCATTCCTCCCCTCTCCGTTAAGGCACATTTCATGCTATTAGTGTAACAACGTGGTTTATTTGTGTTGGTTCCCTGGGTCAAGTAGGAATGATATTGTTGATTTGGTGATTAAATATAATAATTAAATTCAAATGGTATAAAAGATAAAAGCTTGAGTGTGTTGCCCCATTGCATGTGATAAGGGAGACTGAAGGTCACCTGCGTGTTCCTCAGTGAAGGCTGAATCTTACCATGTAGGCTTGTTTGGGCTGGAACTCAAAGACATTCTCCTGCCTCTGCCTCCCAAATGCTAAGATTAAAGCCATGCTCTACCACACCCAGCTTTGTATTATTTTTTCAGTTTTATCTCTCAGATGTGTGTGTGTGTGTGTGTGTGTGTGTGTGTGTGCGCGCGCGCACGCCTCTTATTTTGCCCCCTGGCATGTAAGTGTCTGCCTCCGTTTCCCAGCAGGAGTGCTGGCTGTGTATGGGTTCCCGAGATCGGATGCAGGCCTCACGTTTGCCAGACAAGCACTTTGCCAACTGCGCCATCTCCCCAGCCCCCACCTTCTACAACCAATTGTTACCCAAAGTATTTTATGGACATGCCCAGTTATTATATAATGTAACTCATTGTTAACAGTAACTCGTTAACTTCATTCATTCTCTTCAGGCCCATTTGTTCTAGGTTTATATAAGTTTATTCCGTATATAGTGTGACTTATACTTGAAAGTAATAAAACTAGATTTCTCTATAAATATTTATGGTGTAGACCTTTCCCTAAGTCAGACTGCAGCTCTTTCCCAGTTTTTTCTAATAAAGTCTGCTTGTATCTCCTTTTTTTTCTGCCTGTATAAGCATATGTACTGCATGCTCTCTAGAAACACTAATCCTCTAGATTTGTACCATAACATCCAAGTAATTACAATCCTGTTTACCGCCATGTAGGCTTTAGAGTCACAAAGTGTGGAAAGTTTAATTGCTTCAAAATTTTTGTTTTTTGAAACAAGGTTTTATTGTGTAGCCCAGGCTGGTCTTAAACTCACTTTGTAGCCCAGGCTGGCCTCTGTGATCCAAGTGTTGAGATTACATTCATGAGTCTAACCATTGTTAATTAGAATTAAATAAATGATTCTGGGTTTTTAACATCCAGGATTATCCAACCTTTTGACACTGCAATTCAACTTTGTCATCTGCAAATCTGCTGAGCCACCTTCCTGGCTACCCGGAGACCTGTCTGCTCATGAAGCCACAGGCTCGTGCTGCCTGACAACATGCTCACTGGCTTGCTGAGTAGACCATTTGTCTTCCTGAATACCCACATTGCTGGGAAGATTGATTTTGTTGGGTTTTGTTTGGTTTTATGAGATAAAAGTCTCAATCTGTAGCCTAGGCTGGCCTCCAACCCAAGATGCTCCTGCCTGTAATCACTGCAGTGCTGGGATTACTGGCAGGGATCATTGTTTTCTTTAATGTGTCTGTTTTGTGGTGGCGAATATCTCTTAGAACTGGGAATGGTAATGAACACCTGTAACCCCAGACCCTAGAGGAAGGGATACCCAGAAAAGAAAAAGTCCCCCTTGTCATTGGCCAGGCTACAAGAAATGGGCAAGCCTAGGGAAAACTAAAGTTTCTTCTCTCTCTCTCTCTCTCTCTCTCTCTCTCTCTCTCTCTCTCTCTCTCTGTCTCTCTCTCTCTCTCTCTCTCTCTCTGTGTGTGTGTGTGTGTGTGTGTGTGTGTGTGTGAGTGTGTGTGTGTGTGTGTGTGTGTGTGTGTGTGTGTGTGGTGTGTGTGTCCTTTTCTTCCCGAGTGCTGCTGGGATTATAGTCATATGCTGCACACATGTGCAGAGCAGGCACACACCTCAGCTCTTAAGACCTTCACTCCCTATGATCTGCCTTAAGGCTCCTAAGATCTTCTTCCTCTTTGCTCTGAGGTGAGATTGAAGTTTGCAAGTCATTAGCCAAGTCTGTCTTCATAGGATGCAAATTCATCACTTCAGAGGGTCCAGCTCCCAGTCAGAAAATGCTATGCAATCATTCACACATGTTGTGTCCTGGACAGGATTTCATCCAAGTGTCCAGAGCTGTCATGTGCCAAGCTAGGAGCACTGTCCAGGGTTACTCTGTAGGGAGAAAGGCAGACCATGCTTCAGACAGACCACACTGCCCCCGCTGTCTGCCCCTGCACTCTGTGGTAGCTGTGCCTTTTGTTAGCTGATGGGCAGTTGGCCAAAGGTAACCAGATCGGCTTATCTATAATAAACCAACTAAAATCAATAATCCTTGTCATGGACCTTAAGTATTGTCACAGAATAATAGTAAAATTTCTATTTTGCCATTGCGATTTTTCTGTAGAAAGGTACTCAACACTTATTTACATTTAAAATTTGAAGCTCTTTTGGTGGATCCAAAATTTCACCCAAACAGGCTTAAAGATTTATTAGGGCTCAGGATTTAGTCCACAGAAGCACTTCCTTTACCCCATAGTTTCTGTTCAATCGCATTAACTGTCCAAGAAAGGAACGATTTATACTCACTCCCCAAGAACATGAACTACCTGGGTATGACTTTCATAAAAAACACACGCGCGCGCGAACACACACACAATATTAATGTAGAAAATTAGAAGTGTTGCTTTGCACCTTGGTTCCCAAGCCCTCTGGTACAGAACACAGGGCTAATTCCTCTGAGCAACAGGTAAGCCAGGAGTGTCGTATTTTGCTGGGTGATCTTAGGTATTGAGCATTACAAAGAGAAGTTATTCTGCCTTTCTTTGCTTTCGTTACAGAAAATGATGTCACCTCTTTTCCTGTCTTGGATCAAAACCAGGAAGAGATCATTGACACCAATGGAGCTGGAGATGCGTTTGTAGGAGGTACAGGCTTGCTTACTTCACGGTTACTTCTAAGCTTTATGTAATTAGCCCCCAGTGTTCTCTTCATCCGCTACTGTAGTGTCCAAGATTTTACTACAGGAACGATATGTGTTTGGCAAACATCACTTGCTACTATGTTCTGCCTCTGTCATTTTCACAAAAGTAATTGTGTCAGAATGTTGCATAAACAAGCCATAGCAAGTCCAGCAAATATTCAGTTCAGGCCTAAGTGTCACAGTGTCTGTGCCTGAGAGTGGATGGGTGTGCTACTTAGAAAGAGTTAAGATTTTCACTAACGCAGGCTAAGTAAGAAGGAGCAAATTGGATTAGGAATAAAATGACCTGGGAAGTAAATACTCAAAAAACTCACATTGGGCCGGGCGTGGTGGTGCACGCCTGTAATCCCAGCACTTGGGAGGCAGAGGCAGGTGGATTTCTGAGTTCGAGGCCAGCCTGGTCTACAGAGTGAGTTCCAGGACAGCCAGGACTACACAGTGAAACCCTGTCTCGAAAAACAAAAAAAAAAAAAAAAAAAAAAAAAAACCGACATTGGGACAGTTAGGTCTTAAAGCCTAAATTACTCAGAGTTCAGTGTAGTTAAACCAGGCTATGTCTCCAGAAAGCTTTAAACAAGACCAGGCTGAGAAGTTTTAAGCACCAGAGGGGATGACTGTTACCACCTTCTCCTGAAGGGCGACATGAATCATGGGAAATGCTTACATCTGTATGATGATTGTAAGGTAGTATTTCTTTTGAAAGTATTATTTCATTTTAGGAATCTTTTCACCATCAGATTTGTTTCATTTTTCATTTTCTGAATTTCTTAGACCCAGGCTCAAGGATATTAAACAAGGATACACACACACACACACACACACACACACACACACATATACGCACCTCATTTTCTCTTTCATCCAGTGAACATTTATAAAAGTTCTTTCTTTTTTTTGTTGGTTTTTTATTTGGCGGGGGGTGGGGGGGTCGAGACAGGGTTTCTCTGTGGAGCCCTGGCTGTCCTAGAACTCACTCTGTAGACCAGGCTGGCCTCGAACTCAGAAATCCGCCTGCCTCTGCCTCCCAAATGCTGGGATTAAAGGCGTGTGCCACCACTGCCCGGCATAAAGGTTCTTTCTTACTATATTTATTTATTTATTATGTGTGTGCATATGTGGCACTCACACATGCCACTGTTTGCATGTGAAGATCAGAGGGCAACCTTTGGAAGTCAGTTCTGCTTTCTGGGTTCAGGTGGCAGTGATCCAGCTGGGAGCTCAGGCGTGGCAGGAAGCACATCTCACTGGCTCTGTTTTCTTTAGGAAAGCATATACAATAGACAGGATCCATTCTATGCTGGGGTTTGATGTCCTTGCACAGAAAGGCTTCATCAGTGATGATATTAGAGTAATCCAAAGCTAATTTTCCTATTCCATCCTCTTCAGGGCTGTAAATCTTTGTAAGCTAAAAATATTTTATTCAGAATTAAGCCATATTGCATAATGCATTATGGAAACAGTAGTGATTTTCTGATTGGAAATTAAACCAGGAATTTTAGTCCAGAAGCCTGTATACTTGTATCCTGTGAGCAGATTATTCAAGTAGTTTAACTCTTCAGAGCAACACGTGTTCCATTTACCTGACATTTAGTAGGAAGTATAATGAGGCTATCATAGGTATGAGGGTGGCCTAATTACTACAGCTGCCCTGCACCAACAGATTGCAGCACGGGATAGCTTGCTGCATAGAGCTACCAATACTTGGTGAGAATGGAGACCGTGAATTAAAGGAGCTTTTCTTAGGAACAAGCTAGAACTAGCTGTTGAGGCTGTGGTGAGAGTGATGAACAAACTGTACCAGAAAGGTCGGCGCCTCTGGTAGAGGATGCAAAGCTTGGCATCGTTGCTGGTTTTTTAAACATTTGTTTATCCTAGGAAATGGACATCACGTGCCACAGACTGTGTAGAAATCAGAAGACAACTTGTGGGGATTGGTTCTATCAAACTCAGATCCTCGGGCCTAGGAGCGCTTAGGGGCAAGCACCTTTACCCTCTGCTTTGTCTCAGTAGACCTTAAGCCTTGGGCATATTTATTCTGGGGCTATTGTTAGGTCTATATAAAGGAAAGAGGTCTTTAGGGGTTCTTGTTTGTTTCTTTTGTTTTATTTTGAGACAGTATCAAGTAATCCCATACTAGCCTTGAACCCATTATGTAGTTTGAAGTACTGATCCCCATCTCTCCCTCCTGAGGACTGAGATCACAGGCTTATGCCACCATGCCTGCTTTGTGGGTTACCCAGAGTCACACACAGGGCTCTGTGCAAGCCAGGCAAGCAGTCTATCACCTGAGCCTTCACACAGAGACTCTTTAATGATAGGCCAGAAAGTGGATAGGTTAGGTTTTTTAAATTATATACCAGTTATACATTAAAAAAAAAAAAAAGTAGCAACACTCTAAAATTGTAAAATAATAATAGTAATAATAACTGTCCTGTAGTTCTCCAGCTAAAAAGAAAGCATCCACTGCCCAATCGCCCCAGAGGCTGCATTCTGCCCACCCCTGTGAGCAAGAGCAGTGTCCTCACCTTATTTTATTCCTGGCTCCTAGCTCTGGCTTTTACTGTACACCACTAAAATAAAAGCAGAGAAAGTAAGGATGGGCACAGAGCCACACACCTCTAAGCTCAGCGTTCAGGATGCCAAGGCAGCAGTTTTGCAAATCCAGGGCCAACCTTGGCTACATAGTAAAGTCCCATATAAAAGAAAGGAACGGGGTTGAAGAGAGGGAGAGAGGAGAGAATACAATGAACACTACTTGCTGCTCCTCCAGAGTGTCTGAGCTCAGTTCCCAGCACCCATGATGCTCTGCTCACAACTCCAGGGGATCCAACTTCCTCTTACCTCCAAGCACGTCTTCACACATCTTCACGGTGCACATCCATCCCAATAATAAGGTGCAGGAGAACTAGAAGGCAGCCTGAAGTTACTTATATGCCAGTGGTAATCCCTGAATTAGTAACTGTTTTTTCATACTATAAACCTACTCCAGGCTTGGATATAGCCCAGCTGGTAGAGCATTCACCTTGCATGCATGAAGCCCTTAGTTTGATCCTTTACACCACATAAGATAGTGACTCTGCATGCCCAGAACACCAAGACTTGGGAAGAGAGGGGCAGCAGGAGGCTCACATAGTGAGCGCAGGGCCAGCAGGGCAGCTTCATACAATATGCTTTAAAAAAAAAACCTACTCTGATGAGTTCCCAGGACAATCATATTCTACCTTAACCAGCTTGGGGGGTGGGGAGGGGTGGTGTTGCTGTTGTAATATTTTGTGAAGGACTAGGAATCCAACTCCAAGGCCTTGTGAAAACTGAGCTACATCCAAGACCTTATTTTTGGTTTTTTTGTTTTGGCTTTATATTTACTTAGTTTCTGTTTGTATGTATATGTATGAACAACAACGTATCATGGCACACATGTGAAAATCAGAGGGCAGCTGACGGGAGCTGGGGTTTGCTTCTACCATGTGGGCTCCAGGATCAAACTCAGGTTATTGGGCTTGTCAACAAGCCCTTTTACCCACTAATCCATCTCACTGGCCCCCAGACCACTGTTTTTTGAAACAGGGTCTTGATCAATACCTCAGACTAGGCTTGAACTCACTGTGCAGCTCAAGCTGGCTTCAAACTTGCAGTCCTCCAAGACTGGTTATTTTTATTTAGCCTGTTCTAATGAGAGAGAGAGAGAGAGAGAGAGAGAGAGAGAGAGAGAGAGAGAGAGAGAGAGAGAGGGGGAGAGAGAGAGAGATCATTAAAGCTAAGAGCACTGGTTTGCTAAAGAGAATCTGAGTAAAATGACTTCATTTACTGAAGAGGGCCTTTTGTTATCTGATGCTGAGGACTCCAGGTAAGTTTGTTGCACCAAAGGGGTGGGGGGTGGACGTAAGTGTAGGATGGAAGGGCTGCATGGAGAGTCTGAGCCAAGAGCCTCTTACTTACTCAAGCAATAGTCGGTCGATCGCAGCCCAGATAGGCAAAGCCAGATCATAAACCTACTTGGTAATTATGAAGTCCAAATGGGAGCTGTGTGAAGCAGCTGTTTAATTGCACCAAGATAAGCTACCTGACAAATCTATCTTAAAACAGAATGCTTTTACATCTTGAAAATAAATAAATAAGCCCATTGGCTGCAACCCCAGGTTCCCATCTCCATATCAGCAAGAGCCTTCCTCCTGGGATCAGGAGTAACCAGCTGCTAAGCTCCTGTCTTTGGCATAAATAGACAGACAGTGGCAACTTTTACATTACTAAGTAGATTCTTTGTCTTCGCTTCATTGCCTGATTAACATATCTCCTTTCTGATTGACATATTCTATCTTTAGACAGATAATATATTCATCCTGTTACTTTCAAGTTTTGCTGGCCTAAGAGTATTTCTGTCTTGTGTGACTTTGCATATCTCTATTCTAGTCTATAGTGTTATGGTGATTTAACTCTCTGAAGCATAATCATTTCCTTCTCATAAATTACAAGGTCTTTGCTAAAGCATCACTCTAGCTACCTTGTGCTAAATTAGGTAACTCAGTACCAAACGGCCGTGTGTTCCATTTAGCCAGTTAAAGGATGCAAGCTTACATCATGGATTCTCATGTGTCATTTGTAAACGAGTACCCCCAGTTATACGTGAATTAAATTCCTAGTTCCGTCTCAAGGGCTTATGTGTGTGTCAGACCCCTCTGGCCTTGACAAGCACACCTCCTTGTTCTATTTGGAGATCTTAGATCTTTGTAACCTTTGCTCTTTTATTTCTCCATGATGAAACTGCTCCTTCCACGTTCTTCCTTAAAAGCCCCGGTGTCAGGATTGTACCTTTTGAAATAGAGAAATTCTATAGTCTCTAACTATGATTTCCTAATTTCCCAGGTCAGGAGAAAATTTCTTGTTGTCCTGCTGTGCTTTGTCACAGCAGGTCTGCCTTTTCATTTGGAACCCTCTTTGTCACTGCCATAGTAACAAATGGAAACACTGAGAACATTTTGTGACAGGCACTGTCATTGTTCCCAGTGAAAGTCTCTTCCCAGTAAATGAAACTGAGAAGAAAAATCATAAGAAATGATTATGAAAGGGGAGCTAACCAACATGTTCCCGCTGGGCATCAGTGCCAGCCTGCGTTAACATAATAGGATTTAGTCACATGTTTTGCAGGAATCGTGTGTGGACCAAACCTGTTACACATCATCTTTAGACTGAAAGGGATGCACCTGTGACAGACCTTCAGGCACCCCTCTGATGAAAGACTAGGGGCCTCTCTCAAGAACCAGCACAAGGTTGACACAGGAATGGTCAAGAGCCATTTATAGTTTAGAACACAGAATTTTGAAAGCTAAAAACCTGTGCTACCTCTGAGTACTTTTGATGCTCAAAATTCTCAGTCATAGCTTTGACTGAATGTATTGCCTTAAAGGACGCCTATTTAATATATAAAAGACTCCCCACAGTATAAATAACTATTCTGTTTTTCATCTAATAAAATTCCGCTGTCTAATTTGTATTTAGAAAATAATTTTGGCTTTGTTTAATTATTTCCAGACCCAGTGAGATGGCTTGATGCAGGCAGCCCTCTGCCCCAGGCACGGTACTCGGGTCACTAGGCTCAGGTGCGCTTAGATGCCAGCACCTTTCTTTACCTGTGGCGCCATCTCCACCCTCTGTCCGTAATTACTGCTTCGTAGTGTCCCGCACAGCGACGGCACACGGTTCTTGTGGTTGGTTGGTTGGTTTTGTTATGGTGCCACCGCTAAGTTGCTCTCGCTCTGTCTGGATCTAGGTTCATTACTCACCTAGCAGCCCTATGTAAACTCTGTGGGCCACCCCTGCCCAAGAACAGGGAAAGAAACTGTGGAAGCACAAGGGAGGCTGGCTGGGAAGAGGCAGGGGTCAGCAAGAGTGGGTGGGAGGCTGAATATGATGAGAATACATTGTGTACATGTATGGAGTTGTCAAGGACAGTTCACAAGAGGGGAAAAATTAAATTCCTACAGTTATTTTTTTGTGTGCCACCACATCCCTTTGTTTTATATTTAGACAACTAGAAAGCAACGTAATGGGCATTGAGTATATTGTTTCCTCTAAACCTGTAAGTGAGCCCCAATTAAATGCTTTCTTTTAAGAGAGTTGCCATGGCCATGGTGTCTCTTCACAGCAATCGAACCCTGAGTCAGACAGTATGTGCCAACTTTGTGTGATGATGGCTCAGACCATTTTAAACAAATTCCCAGATCATTATCATCATGGTGGGGATTGTGGTGACGTGCACAGACATGGTGCTGTAGATCTCCAGGCAGCAGAAAGACAGAAAGGCTGTGTCTGACTTGAGCTTTTGAACCCCAAAACCCACTCCCAGTAACATACTTCCTCCAGCCAGGCCACACCTCCTAATCCCTCAGTATTGCCAGCTCTGAGGTCTCTGCTGAGCACATTCCAATCTAAGAGCCTGCGGGGGGTGGGGGGGGGATGGGACAAACCTTTAATCCCAGGACTCAGGAAGCAAAAGCAGGCAGATCTCTTTGAGTTCAAGGCCAGCCTGGTCTACAAGAGGCAGTTCCAGGACAACCAGGGCTACACAGAGAAACCCTGTCTCCAAAAACAACAAAACAAAAATCTGTGAACCTATCGTAGTTATTCTCATTCAAACCTCCAAATACACTAAAGCTCAATTTTTATGAGGTTAGTTTTCCTAGATTTGAAGACAGTCAAGAGATGTTTACTCCAAGGAGAGTGATGACATTGTGAATAGGCTTTATTTAGTGGCAGATGACCAGAGGTAACTTCCTAATTAAAGTGACTAACATGTTTTACAGTTACGACCTGACATAGTGTCCATCTGTTATTGTAGTATCAGTGGACTGGAACTGGTTTCAATCTTTTCTTTTAAAGATTTAGTTATTTATTTTATGTATATGAGTACACCATTGCTCTTTTTAGACACACCAAAAGAGGGCATCCTATCCCATTACAGATGGTTGTGAACCACCATGTGGTTGCTGGGAATTGAACTCAGGACCTCTGAAAGAATAGTCAGTGCCCTTAACTGCTGAGCCATCTCTCCAGCCTCCTGGTTTCAATCTTAAAATGAACACTTCAGCCGGGCGGTGGTGGCGCATGCCTGTAATCCCAGCACTTGGGAGGCAGAGGCAAGTGGATCTCTGAGTTCGAGGCCAGCCTGGTCTACAGAGTGAGTTCCAGGACAGCCAGGGCTATACAGAGAAACTCTGTCTCAAAAAAAAAAAAAAAAAAAACAAAAACAAAAACAAAAACAAAAACAAAACAAAAAAAATGAACACTTCAGCTGCTATCACATGAATCTAGTCAAATTTACCATACTCTTCAGGATCCCTGCATCTGTAATAGTTAGGTTCTGATGCATGATTACCTCCACAACTTAGTGAGCTGAAACAAAAAATCCACTTATTTAGATAAACCTTAGTTGGAAACTGGCCCTAACCTCTGCTGGACAGTTCTCCGGCCTTAGAGTCTGATGAGATTAAGTAATGTGTCCAGTCAAAGCCACTATTTAAACTCAAAATGTGACCTACAAGTTGCTGTGCTACTTCTTAATACTAGATCATGTCATGTCTTCCTTTCTTAGTGAGGAGAAATATCTAGAGTAGTTTCTCGAGCACCAGCCTCGGATGTATCAGACTGGTTGTTTGGTTGGTTCGCTTTGTTTTTCTGTTCTTAAAAACAAGGCCTCATTTAGCACAAGCTCTCCAAAGATTCCCCGTGTAACTGAGGAAGACTTTGGGCTCCTGATCTTCCCTTGACCACTCAGAAGCTGAGATTACAGGCCTGTGCCCGCACACCTAGTTCATGTTGCCAGGGATCAAGCACAGGGCTTTCTAAATCCCCAGCCCACAATGGAGGGGACTTATTGCTGTCATTGTTTTGGCTGGTTTGAGGTCTTGTCCGTCCATCCTTCCCTCCTTCCATAAAATCCAGAGCTCGCTGATGAGGCAAGTATTGCTAGCCTCCTTGCTCTCATCTCTGCCTTGCGAGACTGGAGTTACCAGCAGGCTGCCAGACACACCTGGAACTTGGGGGGTGGGGCTCTGGGGATGTGAACTCTTGCTTGTACAGCAAGCACTTTAACCACTAAGCCATCTTCCCAGCTTTGTAACAATTTTCAAATCAGTCACTGTGCATATAGATAGGGACAAATTAATAAGTGTATAACGATAAATGTATTCAGTTTTATTTGGGAGGGTGATCATGTGGTGGTTGTCTCCAGCCCCCTGTATTCAATTTTAGTCTTGTCCTCTTTGCTGTGGAGGAGTTAAATTACCTTTAGCTCACTGGGTGTGTTAGTAATCATACGGGCCTAATAACAGCAAGAGCATGTCCTGCTCTCAAAGAGAACTAGAGTTTGAGTCCCAGCATCCATGCTAGGATTTTCACAACTGCCTATAAGTCCAACTCCAAGGACTCTGATGCCCTCTTCTGGTCTCTTCAGAAACCTATATGAATGTGCACTCACACACACACACACACACACACACACACAAAATCAGCAGAGGTCTGAATCAATCCCTTATATAAGAAGCTTTTCTCACTTAGATATATAAGATGTATGAATACCCCAGCCTAATTAGGCAGTTAACCTTTTTCCTTTCTTTTTCTTTTCTTTTTCCTTTCTTTTTTTTTCTTGAGACAGTCTTACTAGACATCCTGTCTACCTGGAACTCACAAATATCTACTGGCCTCTGCTTCCCAAATGCTGGGACTTAAGGTGATCTCCATCATGCCCACCAAGGTTAACATTTTGTAAAGTTAAGAATTATGTGTTTTTACTTCTAACTCATCACTTGGCAAATTAATCTGTCATTTAGTACATTTATGTATTCAGGATCATCTTGCTAGGAGAAATCATCGGGCATAATCTACTACAATGTATAAATGCTATAATGAGTTACTGTGCTTATGAATTAGGGCACAGGAACATAGACACATCTGCTGCTGTGGCTATTTCTTCTCCTCCTCCTCCTCCTCCTCCTCCTCCTCCTCCTCCTTCTCTCCTCCTCCTCCTCCTCCTCCTTCTCTCCTCCTCCTCCTCCTCCTCCTCCTCCTCCTCCTCCTCCTCCTCCTCCTTTTCATCTCTTTGAGTGATGATTTTGTGTAGTCCAGACCATCCTATACTCACTGTGCAGCCAAGAAGTAGCTGGGACTCCTAGTCTTCCTGCCTCCACTTCTCCAGTGCTTCGATTACAGGTGTGCCACCAGACTCAGTTTATAGGATCCAGGGATCAAACCCTGGGCCTCAGTGTAGACACTGAGTGTAGGAGCTGCGTAGCTGAGGTAAAGGCCATGCGGGTAGTGTGGCACCCTTCCTCCCGGTGTGTGCTTGATGATGAGCCTGTGTGGTGCTGAGCTGTCACGACAGGACATCCGCTCGCCGTCCACTCCCTGAACAACTCAGCCCTTGCACCAATACACACCAGTTAAACTTCGGTTTTCATTGTATAAATACCTACTGTGCCAGACCTAACCTTGGCAGACACGGTAGCTTTTTACATTAATTGAACACTCCGTGTTTGTTGATTTCTTTTTCCCTGAAAAGTTTGTCTTCTAATATACAAACTTTTTTACATGAAAAAAAGTTACATGAATTCATACCTAGTTGGTAGTTGTATTGTAGAACAAAATTTTACTGACTAGACTGCAAAGGAAATAGGAGAGGAAGGTTTACATATGAGTGAGTACTCCTCACGCCAAGGAGACCATTATTTTCACATCTGGATAGTCTGAGCTAGCCAAATGGAAGTAGGAATTTCCTGCCAGATGTTAGTTCCTTGAGCAACCAACCTGTAGACATCACAGTGAGGGGATCTAAGTCCTGGTTTGCTAAAGCTTACCCATGATGCAAGCTCGCCACTAATGGGTTGCAGACATTGCATGTATGCTGGCACTAAAGCCAGGCGTGTGTGCTGTTAGGGAGCACAGGAACATCCAAGGCCTGATTTTTAACGCACAACATCAGTCTCATGGAAACGATTTCAAAAGTGAACATTCTACCGAAATTGCAAAATGTAAATGATGACAGTTTCATTAATAAAAAAGGAGGTGAGACTTGTATTGCCACAAGTTTTCCAAATGACTTGATTAAGGCCCTTTAATAAAGTCAGTTTAAGACAGAAATATTTCTCTAAAGATGCAATCTGAAAAGTTATGAAAAATTGTGTTTATGTCAGTTTCCTGTTCAAGGTTAATGGGGGAATTAGAACTTAGAATATCATTCAAAGAAGCTGTGCACCAAAAGTAGAAACATTTTATCCAGTTGAAACAAGCAGCATTGTTAAGGGAGGGAAAAGCCTGCCATGATCTCACTGCTGCTGTCTTCCTCTGTGCGGGGAAATATTGACATTTACCAGGCTGTTGGCTCCAGCTTTCTGATCTCCTGCAGTTTATTTTTATAACAACCTTATCGATGGGCCTCTTACCCAGCTCTCTAGGTTTAACTGAGTTGAGTCGATTTGTTACCACAGCTTCAAGTAGCTGTTACAGAACAAGCAAGACATCCTAATAAAGCTGTAAACGTGTTTACTCAAACAGAGTATTGATTTTACTTGGAGAGGGAGAGGCTGGTGCTTAGCACAGTGTCAGGGTGGGTGGATTTCACTGCAGTTTCCCATTGTCATCTGTCATGGTTCTGAGACACCAAGGAAAACCATCAGAGGATAATTAGAGGTAGCAGAAGTTTAACCCCTAAAAATCAGTTAGCCATAGGGGTGGCTATTCTGTAGCTAATTAGCTTTTATTAAAAGTTTCCCCTGGTAATAATACTTTGAATGGTGTTTTCAGGTAGAAGAGGGTCCTAAGGCTGTGGCTTGTTAAATGCAGGAATGTAATGGCCACAGGTACCTATGGCTATTCTCATTGTGGTAATTAGACCCGGCAGAGCCAAGCCTGTGCCACGGCAGAGCGCTATCCATGGTTTTCCTGAAAAGTGACCAGAACAGAATCGGTAAAGATTCAGATGTAATTAAGACAAGACTCTGAGGAAGACAACACACATGCCAACTTCTGCAGGGCTCGCAAGTGTTTTATCCTGCACCGTGACCACGTGCATGACAGCACCCATACCATGTTCTCTTTCTCTTATTTATTTATGTATATGAGTGCACTGTAGCTGTCTTCAGACACACCAGAAGATGACATTGGATCCCATTACAGATGGTTGTGAGCCACCATGTGGTTGCTGGGAATTGGACTCAGAACCTCTGGAAGAGCAGTCAGTGCTCCTAACCACTGAGCCATCTCTCCAGCTTTCCCCCTCCCCCATGTTCTGTTTCTAAATGCATTTCTTTTTGTTTGGCATTGGGGGGACTTGTTTTGTGTTTTTGTGTGGGGTTTGTTTGTTTTGAAATGGTCTCATTTTATGGCCTAGGCTGATCTGGAATTACCACACTTAGCTAAATACTTTCATTAAAATAGATTCTAAGATATTTCTGTTTACTTTTCAATTCGTGTGTGTGTGTGTGTGTGTGTGTGTGTGTGTGTGTGTGTGTACACGAGAGTATGTACATGTAAGCCACAGCATCTGTGTAGAGGTCAAAAGACAGCCGTGTACAGTCAGGTTCCTCCTTCCACTTTTATGTGGGGTCCCTGTATTGAACTCGGGCTTTAGTGGCAAGTGCTTTTTCCGGATGAGCCATCTCTGGGGCCTTTTCATTGTAATCTTAATAATTAAGGTTAATGCACATCAAACCAAAGCTGAGCCATAGTAATGGAACTGCATTAGCTTCAAACCTCATGAAAGGCTTCTGTACAAACACAGCACCTGCCATCTTGCAAACAGCCAGAAAACCCTCACAGTTGGGAGGGGGCACAAGCACACACACACATAGAACAATAAACAGAAAATGAAAAGTTATTAAAAATAAGCTTGACCATTCAGTGTGTCTTCCCACATCTCCACTATGGGCTCAGTGTTTCACAGTCTTCTTGCATTGCTCCTGTTTAAGTGACCGGTATAGATGAGATCTAGTGGATGGCCAGTGCTAAGGTCTGGAATAACAGACTGTCAAAAGGCAGCAGGAAGATGTTGTGGGTGCTTTGAACTGGTGCTGTGTGTTTATTTGTGCATGTAGTGTTCCCCACCAGATAGTGCCCTCTGTTAATCTCTAAGCCATCAAGTAGCATGTTGTAAGTTTTTGTTAAAAGGAGCCATGAGGGCTCATACTCTTTATATGTCAGAAGGTAGAGGAGGAGATTGGCTTTTGACAGTTATGTTTAGATCTCTTCCTCTGTGTTTGATGACAGAGGAGAAAGGAAGACATGGATTTACCATTCGGGAGATATCATTTTTATATGTGCATTTCAGAATCCCTGCAGTATAGTAGCTTACTTTGCTTTCTAGAGAATGACCACAGTGTGAAGCTTGTGAGCATTGTGAGCATGAAAGGGGCAAGTTGCAGTGGCTGTCACGTTGGCTTCAGGGTACTTACTCTTTCTGTCCAGCTTTGTCAAAAGAAACAACAGTCTATTTCAAGTCAGTGAATTTTGAAGAAGGTAAGGAAGCTAGCTCATGAGCATAAAGACTCTGACTTAGAGATTAAAACAGTAGCTAGAGGCTGGACAGTCGGCTCAATGGTCAGGAGCATTTATCTGCCACTCTTCCAGAGAACCCAGATCCAATCCCAGCACCCACGTGGTGCTCACAACTTTCTGTAACCCAAGATTCAGAAAGTACCATGACCTCTCTTGGCTCCAAGAGCACCAGGTATGTATGTGATACAGACATACATACATACTGGCAAAACACCCATCCACTTTAAAAAATCAAATGAATTAATACAGTTTAAAAAGCAATAACTAAATAGATGTTTGATTTTTCAGACCCACCAATAAGCACCTTGTGAAACATTCCCATTTGAGATTTTCCCTCCAAAATTTAAGTGTTGCCAGTACAATAATATTAAGAGGTTGGGCCTTAATGGCTGAATAGATAGATCATGAATAGAATTAAAGCGGGCTAGGGCTACAGTTGTAGCTCAGTAATATGGTATCTTCCAGTCATGAGGAAGGTTGTGAGTTCAATCCCCAAGGCATCATCATCATCATAATGGATTAAAAGGAGGCATCAGCAAAGCCGTGATTCTCTCTTTTCCCCACTACCTTCCTCCATGTGAAATAGCAGCGTGATCTGGGATTCCCCATTTCTTCTATTAAACAAAATGTCTATTCTTTATCAATAATCTCATCTGAGGTATTCATTTGTCATAATACAAACAAGCAAAAACAAGAGTCCATAGAGAAATACTTTTTGAATAGTAATTTAACATTACTAAGCCCCATTTTTTCAACTATAGAAATAAAGGTAATTAAAAATAAAGATAAATAAATGCAAACCTTGTTTGCATTTTTGTGAAAGTCAAATGAAATGATGTTTACAAGCCTAGTGCCTGACCCACAGAGAGGATTATCTGCTAACCTGTTACAAGAGGAATCACCAACAAGAGCCAGAACTGGAGGTCTTCACTGGATGGAACCAGATGGTTAACTTTATATCTGCGCCAGCATGAGGCTGTCGTGAGCACATCCTCATTAGATAAAGCTATTGGGTGGGCTGCAAGCTCTGTGTCTACGTCTCTTCTTTCTGGCCTTAAATACTTGACACAATTGAACCATGAGCGGGGACTCAGAGTAGGTCTGTGGTGGGCTTGTGTGATACATCCTCGGATGCTCCAGGGGGCTCTGCCGAGTCTCTCTGGTAACGTTTTCTCTTTACTTCAGTCAACATTACCTGAATGAAGGTAGTGTAATCAGAGCTCAGCTGTATCACATCACAGGCCTTCAACTGTTCTCCATGTTGCTTTTCTTGCCATGCCGTCAATACTACTGATCTTGTATTGTTTTCCACCATGTGCTTTGCTCTAATGCTTCCTGATTTTCTTCTGTATATAATGCCCGTCTCCTACAGCACCCACAAAGGCTCTTTTCAGGACACCTTCTCCAGGAAGCATTTCTTGATTTCTTCAGATACAGATTTTTTTTTTCCTGAAGCAGAAAAATCTAAGACACTCTGTATTATCTATCTTTGAATTCTTTGGTATGTAGCCCAATACCTAGATATTCAGACTTAGAACCTTTACAAAAATAGAGCCTTGAGTTCCAGCCTCCCTGCTATGTGGCATCATGGATCTGTGAGAAGGTTAAGCAGGGGGCACTAAGAAAGCACCAAAGTTGACACTAAATGGCAGGCAGTTTTGCTTTTGGTTTTGGTTGGTTTGTTTGTTTTAAGACAAGTTTCCAGGCGGCATGACAGTGTGTACGTTAATTCTAACACCAGAATGGTAGTTCTCTGTGATCAAGGACACCCACGACTATAGAGGAGAGCAGGGTCTCCCTCAGGAGCCCGGACTAGCCTGGAGCTCACTGGGTAACACTTAGCTACCACACCCACTTTCTAAAGGGCAGGTGTCTTTTTTAAAAGCAAAATAAAGAACTGGAAAACTAAACGGACCCGGAAACAACAGAGAGCAGTGTGTGTGCACACACATGTAGACAGGCTATTGCTTGCTAAAATATCGTATCGGGTTTGCTTTAATTGCATGGTAATGCCTTTAAGAACAAAGGTAATTACATGATAACTTGTGTTACTGCTCCCACATTATCTCTTAATAACTATGTAATTAACTTGTCACTACTGCACAATGTGAAGTTTGATATTACTTACATATAAAGAGCATCGATAACTTCAGTGAACAAGCTGGAGTGAAGCCAGGGACAAAGGCAGTGTGAAAATCACCACATCAGAGCAGTCAGGAAAGCAAATGATTAATTAGATCGTTGTACCTGTCCAGAGGACTGAAACCAATGCCACAGCCAACAGCTGCCGAGCTGGGGTTGAGTCATGTGACTTTCTGAAGATACCTAGCATACAGTAGAGAGGATACTGAGAAAGTTGAGGAGCCGCTGGGGTGGGGTATAATGCAGAAGCCCTGCACAGTCTGTGCTCTTAAGTAGTTTCTTTTTAAGAAAACATGGGGGAGAGGGGTTGTTTTGTTGTGGTTGTTGAGACAGAATCTTTCTCTGTTTTCTAAGCTAGACTGGAACTGACTTCTGCCTGCTTCAGTCCCCTAGTGACTAGGACCACAAACAGGTATGTTGACTATGCCTGGGTCAACATTAAAAACAATAATCATGGAAAAACCAGCTATATGAGGATACAGGCCCCTGTAAGCTCCTGGGAAGAGCAGGGATCCAAAGCTGTCTCACCAACCTGGGCCATGTGAGATGCTGTCTAAAACAGAGAGGAAGCCATTTCTCCCCTTGTCTCACCAGCATCTTGAGTTTGTATGTGTGGCATACAGGGCAAAGATGTGCAGCCCCAGAAACCCTGACTCACTGCTGGTGAATAAAAACCGGGATGGCCACTTGGGAACACAGTCTGGCAGTTCCTTCCACACTACACATATGCTTACCATATGATCCAGCAATTGTGTTCCCTGGCTGCCCAAATGAGTTGGAAACTTATGTCTGCACAAAAACCGGTACACATATGTGCATAGCAGTTTTACCCCAAAATGACAAGACTAAGAAGTAGCCAGCATGCTCTAACCTGCAGGTAAATGAGTCCATGCTGCTAAATACGACTAAGCCAGGAAGAGGAGCAGGCACTGCCGTGCTGGGGCACTGGGTAAGAGCACTGGCCACTCTTGCAGAGGACCCAAGCTTGATGGCCACTCACAGCCCTCCATGATTCCAGGACCACGGAGCTGAGTCCCTCTTCTGGCCTGCCAGGGCACCAAGTACATAGCAGACAAGTATCCACACAGGCAATAACGCCGAACACATAAAATAGATTTTAACAAAGAAGAAATGAGTGCCCAGGGCTGACAGAGTGGCTCACTGTGTAAAGGAGCCTGCCGTGGAGCCCAAAGAGCTGAGCTCAGTACCCGTGTGGTCCTAGGAGAGGACCGACTCAGCAGTGTCCTCTGTCCTCCACGTACCTGCTGAGGCACCACATGCCTGCCCTACGGCCACATGTAATGAATAAATGTAAAGAAGTCAATTTGTTAATCAGTTTTACATTACATATATTTTTCAAGGTACAGAAGCGTCTTAGAAGCTTGGTATGGTGGCACATCCCTTCAGTCCCAGCACTGGGGTGGGGGGGGGGGAGGTGCAGTAGGTGGATCACTATGAGTTAGAGGCTAGCCTGCTCTACGTAGGTTGTTCCAAACCAGCCAGAGTTGCACAGTAAGGCCCTATCTGAAGGCTGGGGGTGGGGGGTGGGCTTAGGCTGTTTATTCATTCACATAAAGGAATTCCCTCTCATCTTTAAATATAAACATGCACATTAAGTAAATTTATACATTCTTTATAATTTATAGAGACTACTTTATGAAGGTCCCACTTATAATTGATTATGTACTATCTGTAGTTCATCTTAGCTGGTTTTTAAAAATAGATTATTGAAAAGCTGATACTTCCCAGAGGCCAAAGGTCTTCCCTTTTGTCAGCGTCCAGGTTTCCCTTGTCAGAGTAAATGAGACTTCAGAGCACTGCAGCACATTCATCAGCCAGTTCTCTCAGAAGGAGGGTGCCGGCACTTAGCCTCACAGAGTGTTCCACAACATAAGCTTTTCTCACAAAGATCATGGCAGGAAGAATGAGGAAAACAGATGTTGCTCATAAGGGTTCTAATAGACGTGTTTCCATTGTAAGCTGATCCCACGCTCAACCTGGCGTCCGCCCCATTCGCTGTGTGGGCCCAACATTTCAGTCTCATTTCTGAATTTGGCAGAAAGTTTATACTGACCTTTGCCCGTTACCTGAAAACCATGATAAAAAATACTCTTGAGAGAATGAGTTCACATTCTTCCAAAGGCATCATTCCGTTAGCCAAATTAATTCTCTGCTGTAATTGGGCAAACATTTTATCAATACAAAGCATTTCCCAGGCTGGTGGGGAGTGCGGGAGAGGAAGGACATAAATCTGGTGTGCTCTCTGCAGGTCGTTGTAGCACAGCTTCAGATTAACCTCCAGCTCCACCCTGCTCCCCAGGCTGCCCGGGCCTCAGGGAAAGCCCGGAAGTCTGCTTGCACCACAGCTTCTCATTATCCTGTCCTAAGCATTTGAGCCTGAGACGGCTCAGGTCCCCCAGGGGCGGTAGCACAGGTTTTTCTGGTTTTGATCTGTCTTATTAGTAACTACACCTTTTTCCTTCCTCCCTTCCTTCCTTCCTTCCTTCCTTCCTTCCTTCCTTCCTTCCTTCCTCCCTTCCTCCCTTCCTCCCTCCCTCCCTCCCTCCTTTCTTTCCCTCCCCTTCCCTTCCCTTCCCTGTCTTCCCCTCCTGCCCTTCCTCTCCTTTTTTCTATGTTAAAGTGCACCTTTATAAACTCTGACAGTGTGCCCTTCCCTGTGGGCACATCCCCCACCCCCATCCGCATCCGGAACCCTTTCCTGCCCCCAGTCCACGCCTTTGGACTGCCTCCCCTTGGAAACAGGAAAGCTGCCTGTGAGCGCTCAGTTCATTTACGAGTCCAAACGTCTGCATTCATTTACCTTGAGCAAACAGCTGGAAAGAAAATGACTGAGTCATAGAGTAGGTAAACTTAACTTTTTCAAACAATATTTGTTTTTATTTTATATGTATGAGTGTGTGCCTACATGTATGTGCGCACCACATAATGTGCCTAGTGCCCTAGAAGGCCGAAAGAGGGCATTGGCGTCCTTGGAACTGGAGTAAGTTGCCATGCGGGTGCTGTGAATGGAAACATGGCCTTCTGGAAGAACAGCTTGCGGTTTTAACCACTGTGCCATCGCTCCACCTCCAAAGTTAACTTTTTCAAGCACTGATAAATTGTTTTCCAAAGTGGTCTTATCATTTTACATTTCCCAGGGCTGGTAAGATGGCTCACTGGGTAAAGGCACTTCCTTAGCAAGCCTGACAACCTGAACTCAGTCCCTAGACTCATGTAAAGATGGAAGGAAAGACCGGGCTCTTCAAGTTGTCCTATGAGGCACATGTGCCTCATATACTCAGGCAACAACAATAAATGAAGCTTCCACCCGGCAGTGGGGGCGCACACCTTTAATCCCAGCACTCGGGAGGCAGAGGCAGGCGGATTTCTGAGTTCGAGTCCAGCCTGGTCTACAGAGTGAGTACCAGGACAGCCAGGGCTACACAGAGAAACCCTGTCTCCAAAATAAATAAATAAATAAATAAATAAATAAATAAATAAATAAATAAATAAATCTTCCTTCCCTTCCCCTAAGCCAGAGTGCTTGGGGTTTGGTAGACCCCTGCCCGGGCTTGCCCAGTCCAGCTAATCTGTCCTTTCCAAAGTGACATTACTGCGATTCTGAGCTACACGCCTTTAATGGATAATGGTGCTACACCCTACGTAAATTTGGTATCTGTTTCTCTTTGTGAAGTTAGTTTGTTTTGTTTTTTATTGAGTTATTTCGTGTACAGTTTTGATGAAATCCAAATTATTCTGTCTTCTGTAAAAGACTTGTACTTGGGGGTTAAGGAGGGTCATCACAGTGGCAGAGAACTTCTGACCCAAAGTCACCAAGATTTCTCAGATGCCATGGTCTTATTTTTTTGTTTCGCTTTGGAGTTGATTGGTTGGGTTTTGTTCGCAGTGCTGGGAAATTGAACATGGGCCTCGCACAGGTCAGCGCTGCGCTCTGCCCCTGAGCTGTATCCCCAGCCCTCCATCCCAGTTTGTTTTTTCTTTTTCACTCGATTTTGGTTTCTGAGGAAGAGTCTTCTGACAATGCCCAGACAGACCCTGAACTTCCACAGGCCTCCTATCTCAGTGTCCCTGGTAGCTGGGCTTACTTACATCTAAGTTGTAAGGCGTCTTGTCAGCTCTTAGTAGGTATTTCACCAAGTCCGTGAGAGGTCTCCGTGAGAGGAGTGCTGGCTATCTGGATCTCTCTTCTTTTCCAACATGCTGCCTTGGCATTTCCAGTGGCTGGTCCTACACGGCTTTCTCAGACATGTTCCTAAGTATTGCGCGTGCTTGATACTATGAGTAAATAGCACCTCGAATGTTACTTTCTACTTGCCTACTAGTAGACATGACTGCTGCATGTGTGTGCTGGTGTAGCTCTTCAGCTGGGCTTTCAGTTGAGATCTTTACAAAGCCTTAACCGCTTCCTAATTCCAGAGGACACAGGCTCATTTGCATATGCGCAGGGGTTCTGTTAGTGTTACTGTTTCAGTTTTTGAGACGGGATTCTGTCCTCCAAGCAGGCCTCAAACTTCACTGAGTGGCTGAGGATGACCTTGAACTCTGTGCCTTATTACCTCAGCTCCCAAGTGCTAGGATTAAAGGATGTGCTGCCCTGTTGTGCTAAAGTAGGCTAGGAATTCTGGCTGTTGGCAGTATTGATCCTGAAGAGGGCTTATCCACGTCCCTACTTCAACCCACTAGATGGACGTGACACTTTCCAAGTCTTTTTGAGTGGAGTGGTGAGATAAATAGGCTCTCACTGTGTAACCCTGGTTGTCTAGAACTCCCTGTGTAGACCAGGCTGGCCTCAACCTCACAGAGGACCTCCTGCCTCTGCCTCCTGACTGCTGGGCTTAACAGTGTGTGTCACCACTCTTGGCCTTGCCTGGTTTGAGTCACGGGCATGGACAGTCTCGCCTCCTTCAGATACTGACAGGGACTTCTTTTCCCACCTCAGCGGCTCACTCTGCTCCAGTAAAGTCCCCATGAGAGTGCTGAAGAGCACGTGGGCTGGGCAGGTGGTGCTGGCCTGTGATTCTGAGGTCCAGGAGGAAGAGGCAGAAGAGGTAGGGTCGGGTGAGTGAGGCACCCTGAGCTACAGCGAGAAGCCTGCCAGAAACGGGGCGGACAAACATTCTTGCTTCATGTTTAGTCTTTAGGAAGAAAGGAAACATTGGCCGCGCGGGTAGTGGTGTCGCACTTCTTTAATGCCAGCATGTGGGAGGCAGAGGCAGGCGGATTCCTGAGTTCGAGGCTAGCCTGGTCTACAGAGTGAGTTCCAGGACAGCCAGGGCTACACAGGAAAACCCTGTCTTGAAAAAAAAAGAAAAGAAAGAAAAAAGAAATAAATTAAATATTCATCACTCACCTTACAATATTAGCAGTAAATTTTTATAAATTTCTTTCTCGGGTGGAAAAATTCACTTCTGTTCCTATTAAAATTAGGACTAGATATGAGATGCTGCCAAATGTGTTTCTGTATGTATTAGAATGCTCTAAGGTCTTCAAATTTGGCTTAACATACTTTGTCATACATATGCCATGTGTCCACCATGACATCGTGTGCCAGTTAGCGAACAGCTTTCTGGAGTCACTCTACCTTCCATAATGGGGACAGGGAACTGAACTCAGGTTATCAGGTGTGCATGGCAAGCACTTTTATTTGAGAAGCTGTCTGATTGGCTCTTATTATCTTGTTAAGGGATCAGGGATTGGGGCAGGGTCTCACTATGCAGCCAGGCTGGCCTCAAACTCAAATTCCATCTGCCTCTCACCCCTGGAGTGCTGGATGAGGTGTGCCCCAGCATACCTGGCTTCTGCTTTTTATTTTTATTGTTTTTTGTTTTGTTTTGTTTTTATGCATATGCATGTTTTGGCCTGACTATATGCAAGTGCATCACACAGAGGCCAGAAGAGGGCGCCAGATACTCTGGAGCTGGAGTTGCTGGGTTTGTGAACCACTGTGTAGGTGCTGGGAACTAAACTCAGGACTTTGCAAGACCAGCAAGTCCTCTTAACCTCAGAGCAACCTCTCTGGCGCACTGTTGTCTTCTTTGCTGTGCTGTTTGGTTTGATTTGCTTGGGTTGCCTTCAGAATGTGTCCATCTTTTTGGAATACTGTTCCTGTATTGGTAAGGAGTATTGCTTGTCAGAGAAAGGTTAGTGTCAGGATTAAAGTACAAAGCATTTCCTTCTTTTAGGTTTCTGGAGAATCTCTCCAGCATTGGTATTGTTCTTCTTAACCATTCAGTGGCGTTCACCAGTGACACCATCTGACTGTGACCTTTAGTAAGAAGCAGTTCAGTATAGCTCTGAGCACTGACAGTAAGAAAGAAGTAAGTTTGGAACTAAAGCACACCAGAGGTGGACCCGGGTTCACCCACACAGAGAGTTCTCTGGGATAATCTCTGTAAGAAACTCTTTCTGAGACAGAGTTATATAGTTCTGCAGCCCTGGACATCAGAGACCTGTCTGCCTCTGCCTGGGGTCACAGGTGCCCCACCCCTGCTACCCCTACCGTGGCTTTTATTTACAGTGCCTGCAATCAGGCCAAGTGAGCTTTGACAACCCGTGTACTCAGGAAGTGTCTGGTTCACCCGATGTGGCAGGTCTGAGGTCTGTGGCTTACATTGTTCATAGTGATTCTGAATTCTCCCCTCACATGTACAACATCCATGGTGACATAGTCACTCCTCCCTGGTTCATACTGTCCTCTTCTGTCCCCATCTATCTTGGCAGTCTATCTACAAATGTATTTGTTTCCGCTTCCTCGTGCTCACTGCCCTCAGCCCCGTGACAGCAGACAGGCCTGGATTGTCCACCTCGTGTGTGACTTGATAACCATGCATAGCAAGTGGAGTCATTGCTATTCCTCATTTGTTCCTCCCTCTGTGGCTGATGTATAATATTTGAAGAGTTTAGGTTCATATCATTTATCTGTATCTCAACTGTTTCTAAGAGAACAAACCTGACTCCTTTTATTCCATCCTAGAGAGAAGTTGTCTACAGTGCACTTCCTGCATTTAGCTTTGTGTTAATGTCAGAATGATCTGCAGCGCCCAGCTGTGAAGGTAGTGCAGTTCAGAGCTACCTCTGGAAAGAACACCTTCTATGTGTCTGTCTGTCTGTCCCGTACCCCCTCCCATTTCACTGGTTTTTTTAAATAGACTCTTCCATAGCTCAGGCAGGCCTGCATTCTTTGTGGTCCTAGGATGCCTGAGATCCTGACTCTCCTGTCTCTGCCTCCGACACTGAGATTGCAGGTGCCCACTGGCACACCCGACAGCACACTGCATCTCTGGAGATGGTAGGGTTGTCTTTGCAATAGCATTGTACTAGGAATAACAACACAGAAGCAATCCACAGGAAGGGGAGAGCTAAACCATAACTTACCAACAAAGACTCCGCGTGACACATTGCAGTGGTGCTCGCTTTAGACTCTCCCTATGAGTGTGTGTGATGTGTGCCTCAGACTTCATTACTCCGACACGGACACCGTGGCTGACACAGGGCTTCAGTGAGGACGGGGTTGTTTCTCACACTTGCAGAGGTGGCAGGAGACCAAAGCAGCTCTCAGAAAGCAGCTGGGAAGCAGAGGGGACATGGCACTGCCCATCTCTTCCGTGTACCATGCCCTCAGGCCCAGCTGCCTCTGCCCTCGCAGGCAAGCGCTGCTCCCAAGCTTAGGCTAGCCCAGAGACGAGTCTGCTGGGCCCTGGGAGTGTCTCTGTCCATCGAGTTGACAGTCACGATTGACGATTAGGTGACACTTAGAGACTAGAGTCACCGGGGAGCAGCTGAGCCCAGACATTGCTGAGCTCTTACCCAGCACTCACGCTCGTCCTTCTGTCTGTTGTAGGGTTTCTGTCGCAACTGGTCACTGACAAGCCTCTGACCGAATGCATCCGTGCCGGCCACTATGCAGCAAGCGTCATAATTAGGAGAACTGGCTGTACTTTCCCCGAGAAGCCGGACTTCCACTGAGGAAGAAAGCAAGCTCAGGCTGTGGAGTGGAGACTGCAGTGACCACGTCCTGAGCATTCCAGCCACAAGGAAGACTCGAGCTATCTTCTGTCTTTGCTACATGGTTCTCATTATTAACTTAGCAGGCTCAGTGCTACTCTAGGACCTTTAGTCTCTGAAACCTGGGGGAATGTTTTTTCCATAGTTTCTTAGTGCCTCTTATAAATGTCAAACAGGAATACAACATTTCAGTAGAAACTTTCATTTCATTTTCAATTGTTTGTAAATTCATCAGTATTTAGTAAATTGATCCTTTTTTTTTTTATATTTCTGCTTCCAATGCAGGTGCAATTTAATATAATAGACTTTTTAAAGAAATTAATGCTAACATCATTCTTGAGCTTTTTATATAAATATATTTAATTTGGAAGCGTGTGTGCACACATGTCATATATACCTGATAATTGTCAAATAAGGTACAGAAATGTTTATCATACCACATTACCCTGCATAAGCTCGTCCGTGTGCTTCAGACGGACTTGGACAGCTGACTAATCCGCACCATTTGCATTATGCTCAGATTGTAGCCTGCTTACTGAGGGGACTCTGGAATTTGATACAAATAAAAAACTGCCATCTAGGGATTTTTTTTTCTGTCTTGCTTGTGCTCAATAAAATAAGAAAAAGTGTTATTTAGTACTGGACCCTATGTGATTTTATTGATGGGGTGGTAAAAATATAGAACATTATATATAAATATATATAATATAATCACACACATACAATAACATTATAAGCAACCAATAAGCACTCTTTTTGTGTGTTTTCATTTCTCTCAGGCAGACAAGTAGAAGTGGATTACTAGATCATATGTAAACTTTTTTCTCTGTTTGTTTGTTTGTTTGTTTGAGATAAGATCTCACTGTGTAGCTCTGCCTGGCCTAAAATTCTCTGTGTAGATCAGGGTGGCCTCCCAGTTGCAGTGATCCACTTGTCTCTGCCTCACTGCCCCTGGTCATGTGTAACACTTAAAAGGAACTACAAAATAAAAATAAAAAAATCCAAAACAGCTGCAGAGTTTCCCAATCCTAGCACTTAGAAAACTGAAGCAGGCCGGGCGTGGTGGCACACGCCTGTAATCCTAGCACTTGGGAGGCAGAGGCAGGCGGATTTCTGAGTTCGAGGCCAGCCTGGTCTACAGAGTGAGTTCCAGGACAGCCAGGGCTACACAGAGAAACCCTGTCTCGAAAAACAAAAACAAAAAAAAACAAAACAAAAAGAAAACTGAAGCAGATGACCACCAGGCCATCCAGGTGATCTCAGGGTTAGCCTGGGCTACTTCACAAAACAAAAGCATTTTTATTTTATTTATTTATTTATCTATCTGTCTATTTATTTATTTATTTATTTATTTATTTATTTATTTATTTATTTATTGGTTTTTCGAGACAGGGTTTCTCTGTGTAGCCCTGGCTGTCCTGGAACTCACTGTGTAGACCAGGCTGGCCTCGAGCTCAGAAATCTGCCTGCCTCTGCCTCCCAAGTGCTGGGATTACAGGTGTGCGCTACCACTGCCTGGCCAAAAGCATATTTTTGCACAGCCTTCAGAGTGTGTTACAGTTCCAGCGTCATACCCTGAGTCCAGCACTCATCACTGCCTGGCTCCATGATCACAGACAGACTACTGATGGGGCCGTCTTTGGGGGTTCGTGGGTTTGCTGGTGTTGGTGAATGTGTCGGTGTGAGTGTGCATGTGTTGGTGTGGGTGTGCATGTAAATTCAGGTGCAGGCATATGTGTGTGGGGGTCAGAAGTCACCCTCAGATGCCCTTCATGGGACATCCACCTTGTTTGTCGAGGCAGGGTTTCTTCTCAGCCGGGAACTTGATTAGACTGGGCTGGGCAGGACCAGGACCTTCCTGTCTCTGTCTCTGTGTCTGTCTCTGCCTCCACAGCACTGGGATTACAAGCATACACCACTATTCCTGGCCTTTATAAGGGACTCCATATCTATGCTGCCTCTCTGGGGACCAAGCCTCCAGCAGGTGAACAAGACAGAGAGACCATGGTGTGGTTGCAGGGCATCTGGTAATTCTGTCTGACCTCTTGAGGCGCTCCAAACTGTTAGCTGTTACAGATGCACCTCTTGAGAGTCCGTCTAGCAGCACACAAGGTTTCCATTGTCCCCACATCTCACCTGCTGACACTTGCTACTCTACATTGTTTGCAGCTGTAATAGTAGGTATGACTGGTTCTGATTTGATTTCCCTAATTGTCCATCGGTGTTGTGCATCTCTTCGTATGCTGTCGGCTCTGGGTGTTACTCATCCAGTTTGTTGAGTTTTCAGATCCTTTCTGATCTGTAAGTGGACAATTTATCTTAGTAAGTTGTATTTTCAATATTTTTCATATGAAGTTCCACCATACTGTCTTTTCTGCTTCTAGAGGTGTTCTAACCAGTTTTGGGGTGTGGGGTTTCTGTTTTTTTTTTTTTTTTTTTTTTTTTTTTATTATTATATGTAAGTACACCATAGCTTCAAACACACCAGAAGAGGGCATCAGATCCCACTACAGATAGTTGTGAGCCACCATGTGGTTGCTGGGATTTGAACTCCGGTCCTTCACAAGAGTAGTCAGTGTTCTTAACCACTGAGCCATCCCATCAGCCCTTGTTTTGTTTTTTTATTGTTACTTGTGGCCCTGGTATCATGTCTAAGAAGCCAGTGCTGAACCTAAGTCAGAAAATTCTGCATTTTATTCTAAGGGTTAAGAGTGCTGGCTGCTCTTCCAAAGGACTCAGTTCCCATTCCCAGCACCCACATGGCAGCTCACAGCTGTCTGTGACTCCAGTCCCAGGGCTCTAATGTCCTCTTCCAGCCTCCTTGGGTCAATACTGCACACATATAACACACAGACATATATGCAGGCAAAACACAGATACACATAAAATGAAACAATATATTTTGTAAAGAACAGTTTGGAAGAGCTTAAGTATATGGTTATCAGTTCTCTTCAGAGACCCTGGCTTGGTGCAAAAACAAGCCTGGTCTACTTAGCAGGGCTATATAATGAGCTCCTGTCTTATATGTAGATCTCATGTATCTGTGGATATTATATATGTGTGTGAGAGACTTTTGAGGCCATGGTTTGTAAAACCATCACACTTCTACCTGTGCTTGGGCAGCTCACATACCAAGATACAGAGAAGAGTCACATGACCCCTGTACAAGGATGACACACATTTGTAAAGGATTCCATATTAATTAATTCATTATTAAATGTAAATACACATAATTACCTTTGCTAGGTAACATTTTGAAATCCTGTAAGGTTGTTCCCATATCCCAGGGATTTCCAAGCCTCCGTGGCTTTGCCTTGAGGACCTTCCTGTGACCCCCTGGCTGCTGCTCCCTGCTCTGTCCATGTGCATCCCAGTTTCCATCCTGTCTGCTTCAGAGCATACACACAAAGCCAGCTTCCTAAGCAAGTGCCACTCACTGGGGTGTCAGAACACACCAGTCTCAGGTCTTAAATCCAGCAGATGACTAACTGACTCTGATATAGTTTATGGTTGTCCAAGTTTAGGGTGTAACAGTGTCTGCAATTTATTGTCTTCAAACAGACAAGTCTGTCTCCCAGTCAGCTTCACAGGGAAGGATGATGCTGGACTGTCCTGTAGCTTTGAAAGGCTTGCTAGTTCCACAGGGATGCCTGGGCCCAGTCTCTGGAGTGTGGCATAGCTGCAAGCACACTGCAGATGTACTGGGATATCTAGGGAGCCTTGGTCTAGTCACAGGAGCCTATGCAAGCAGAGAGCTTTCTGTAGCCGGAAGCAGCAGAGGAGGACAGGAGAGATCCGAGCAATGGAAGCTCAAGAAGGACCCAAGGTACCCCTGATGAGAGGGTCGGAGCAGCCCTCCCACTGCAAGGAACTGTGAAACAGTTTGTTAGGAAGTCTTCCCCAGAGCCTCTTAGTGAGCAGAGCCCCGTTGAGAGCTGGGGCAGCTTTCTAAAATCCCTATACACTATCCAGGTGGCCATCTGCCACCTACAACAGAAAAGCCAACAGGTGATCTCGTAGTAAAGGCCCCATGTGGTGGCACACACCTGTGATTCCAGCAGGATGCTCTCAAATTCAAGGTTTGGGTTACACATACAGACTATGAAGGGAGGGAAGGAGAGAGGGTGGGAGGGAGGGAGGGAGGGAGGAAGAGTCTTATATTTATTAATTCTGTCTCACCTGGCTAGCCTGGAACTCAGTGTATACCAGGGTAGTTTTGAACCCAGAAATCTGCCTGTCCCCCAAGTGCTAGAATTAAGGGCATATGCCACCAAGTCTGGCCTATTTTAATTTTTTGTGTATATGTGGAGTGCAAGTGTGCCACCACATGCACATGGAGGTCAGAGGACAACTTGTGGGATGCCTCTTCTGCCTTCTGTGTGCACCAGTTGTGAATGTGGTACATAGACATCCATGCACATAAAATAAAGTGGAGAGGGACTGCAGAGAGCTCAGCAGTCTAAGAGTGTGCTCTGAGTTCAGGTCTCAGAAAGTGCTTTAAGTTTTTACACCATCTCTCCTGTTCAAATTAATAAAACAGAATAAAATAAAATAAAATAAAATAAAATAAAATAAAATAAAATAAAATAAAATAAGGTGAAAATTAAGCCAAGAGTGGTGGTGCACACCTTTAATCCCTGCACTCGGGAGGCAAAGGTTGGTAGAGCTTAGTGAGTTCTAGGACAGCCAGGGATACACAGTAAGAGCATGTCTCAAAAACAAAACAAAACTACAAAACTATCCCTTTTGCTTGTTTGAAACAAGGTCACATGTAGCCTAGCCTGGCCTTGAACTCCTGATCCCTCTCCCCCTCTCTCCCGAGTGCTGAGATTAAGGTATGTACCACCACATCCAGACTTAGTGGTGCTGGGGATTGAACCCCAGAGCTCTGTGCATGCTAGGTAAGCATGCTAGCAACACAGCCATATCCTGAACCCATGTGTGTGTGTGTGTGTGTGTGTGTGTGTGTGTGTGTTATGAGGCTCACTTTGTAACCCAGCTTGGTATGGAAGTTACAAGCAATCCTGCTGACTCAGTCACCTAGTGCTAGGATTACAAGCTTGAGCCACCATGTCCAAAATATGCATTGTTTTCCATACCATAACTCCATAGCCACCCCCTATATGATCCACTTCCTCAGGGCAGTTCCTTCAATCAACAAATCCTTTCTGAGCAGCTCGCATGCTCAGCAGCACCATGGCCTTTCAGGCCTTGTCTTCCTGGAGCCCCTGTCATGGACTGTTGGGCTGTGCTTGGGTGACCGGCTCACCTCTCTGTGAGAACCTAAGGAGCTTCCCTATATTCTACAGAGACTGGCTTTCAGACAGTGTGACTTGGTCACTGTTCTATTGCTACAAAGAGGCACCATGACCATAGCAACTCTTTATTATAAAAGAAAGCATTTAATTGGGGCTTGCTTACAGGTTCAGAGGTTTATTCCCTTATCATGATGGAGAGCACGGCGGGATGCAGGGACACATAATAATGAAGAAAAAACTGAGAGTTCTGTGTGCCTGCGTGTCCACAGACAGCAGAGACAGACTGACTCTGGGACTGGATTTGGCTTTTAGAACCCCAGAGCCTATCCCCAGTGGCATGCTTCCTCCAACAAGACCACACCCACCCCAACATGGCCACACCTCCCAATCCTTTCAAATAGTGCCACCTTCTAAGCAATCAAATATATGAGCCTATGGGGGCCATTCTTATTCAAGCCGCCCCAGTCTGGGAAACATGGGCTTATCCTAGAAGAGTAAAAAGGCGTGGGTGCTGTCGCCCACCTATTCAACTGTGTAAGTCTGGGCCTCACACTGTCTCTCTGTTTTTAAGAAAGGCTATTATACAGCTCCGGCTGGTCTATCTCACACTCATTGTGTAATAAAGAAAGACTTTGGACTCCTAGTCCTCCTGCCTCCCACTCCTGAGTGCACGTGTGTCACTATGCCCAGTCTAGGAAATAGGTGTCCTCTACATGCACACTGGATGACCCTACCGGCTGTGCCATCCCAGTCCAGTTCCATGTTCTGCATCTATTAGGAGTGTATAAATCAGAGTTTTGGATTTTTATTTTCTTCATGATGAGAAAGAAAGTAGTTGTGACCTAGTTCACAGAGAGAGGGAGACACACTCACCCCCTTAGAATTTTCTCACAGAAACATCCCAGCATACAGTGAAAGTGCCAGGTGCTGGTGACAGCCCTTCAGAGTAGCCAGCAAACAGCTTCATTCCTGGCCTCAAGGAATGCAGAGTTCCCTGACTCTGGAACTCTGGCTTGTGATCAGCAATTTCATTCAATAATCTTATGGTTTGAATATGAAATGCCCCCCCCACACACACACACACGCTCATGTGTCCTCACCTAATGTTACTGTTTTTGGAAGGTTCTGGAAATTTTAGGAGGTAAAGCCTACACGGAGAAGGTCAGTCGTAGTGATGCCATGCTCTTGCAAGCCTATCCCCGAGCTTCCCATCTGCCGTGAGCTGACCAGCCTGCCCTCACAGGCCTCTCCACCTTCATGGTTAGGCTTGCTGTGGCCCTGGATTCAGTGGCACCAAAGGCCATGGACTGACACGTCAATAAATAAATAAATAAATAAATGGGCATCAAAACGACCCCTTTCTCTTCTAAGGAGCAGCTAATACATAATCCACCACACATTAAGTTCTGTGGTCAGGCACTTTCGACTGAAGGTGGTAAGGAAGAGCCCTTGTGGCCCCACTGAGTGAGGAGCCGTCCACTGCCAGCCGGAAAGAAGACAGGTGGAGTACATGTGCCTGTGTAAAGTTCTTCAGCGAGCAGCCATGCCCTCTGCCCATTGATCTGGGCTTCCACCATATTTTCTAACCCAGTAAACAATGAGCAGGTCACCCAACACAGAGTCACATTTCTTATCCTAAGGGAGCTGGGCTGCTCTGGAGAGAGGGCATCTTGCCATAAGATCAAAGGCTACATGTTATAAAAGGCAAGTGTAGAAGCAGAGTCTAACCAGTTGTTAAGTATTATTGTCTCCCAGGCCTTGTTTACCCACTGTGTGACGTGTTTGCTTTCATTGGTTACGAGCCAGCTAAATCAATGTCATGAGAGGCTAATGCTATCCAAACTGTTGCCTGGTCTACCTGATGACCTGTCATGAGAAGACGCTGTTGCAGGCAGAGGTCCTGGAGATGTTCCCTGGGAAAGAGCAACTGCTATACAAACAGGAAGACCTGAGTTCAAACCCCCACCATCTGTGTCAAAGTCCAGGGTAGAGAATGGAGGGTTGGCTCGGCAGTCAAGAGTGTATATTGCTCTTACAGAGAAGCCACGTTCTAGTCTCAGATCTCACATCAGGGGGTTTTGATACCCCTATCCTATGCAGACTCCTGCACTTACATGCACACACCCCAACACACATATACATAATAAATGTAGAAATAAATCTTAAAACGAAAGGCCAAGGACATTAAACATACCCATAACCTCCTCACTGGGTCAGGGATAGAGACAGGCGACTGTCGGTGCTTTCTGCCATCAGCCTAGCTCCAGATGACAGACCCTGCATGGAGGCATAAAGTGGAGAGTGACGGACAAGATGCGCGCTGTCCTCCTCCTCTGCCTCAGCACACAGGCCCTCCCCACACACCCAGGGGATGCTGCTAAGGTTCCCAGCTCAAACGCTCCTCTGCCCACCAAGGCCAAGTCAACCCAGAGAAACCCTCCAGTCTGGTGGGATTTGTTCCTAATGCCAGCCACAGGTCTGAAGCACAGGTTTTGACAGCATGCAAACTGCTTGTTAGTAACTTCTCTGATAGGACTAGGTCCTAAGGGCCAAAGGAGTAGACATGATCGTTGTGAACAGGACACAAGGGCTATGTACAGCTGAGACATTAAGAGTTTCCTGTGGGCAGCCTGGGCTGGAGACTTTCCCGAGTGTGGACACCCTGAAAGCCCATCTGGACAACAGTGCTCCTGGCTCTGCCGTGCCGGCCAAATGCACCATCGAAAGACAAGGAGCACATGCTCTGGATTCCTGGGGATTACTGGACGTCTTAGAAGCAGGGTGCTTTGTCTGGCTCCCCTTTACGGAAGTGGATACCTTTTCTCCCAGGAGCCCTTGCTCCTGCCCTCAGCCTCTCACTGTCAGCAGCTGGGAAAGCAAGGCAGAGGGGACCGGCTACAGATGGGCACCATCCAGGAGGGCGTGTCCTCTCTAGAATGTGCTATTTCATCCCGAGACTCACTCACAGTGAACTCCGGGTAACTGAGGTTACAGTTTCTCTGGAAAGCTATAAACCCATCTGAAACATGACTCCAGAGCTGGGGATATAACTCAGTTGGTAGTGTTTGCCTAGCACACACAGCACCCCACAAGGCTGGCACATGCTTGTTAATTGCAGTCAGTCTTTGCAGGAGATGGAAGCAGAGGGTCAGAAATTCAAAACTATCCTTGGATACACAGTGAGTCTGAGGCCAGCCTAAGGTGCATGTGAGCTTTCCTCGGGGAAAGGGGCTTTGGAAAGAAATGGTGTTTTGTGGATTTCCATGGATCACTGTCAGTCTTCTTTCCCTTCTGGCTGCTGTGACAGAACACCCTGACCATGCAGCCCAGGGAAGAAGCAGGTTCCATTTAGTTTACAGTTCCAGGTCAAAGTCCAGTATGCAAGGCAGCAGGAACATGCTCTCCACAGTACAGTCAGCAGAGAGGAATGACCACCCGCAGGCCTGCGCTCAGCTCTCTGCTCTTACCCAGAGCCAGGGAACAGTGCCTCCTGCGGTGGGCAGGGCTTTCCCCTTCTATTAATATCATCAACAAAAGTCCCAGAAAGATTGGCTAACCCAATCTAGACAGTCCTCACTGAGGCCCTCTCCCAGGGGGAGTCCAATGGTCACGTTGAGGATGGAAGCCATCACCATCGCCTCACACTTCATAAAGTTCTCTTCTACACAGAGTGCTCGTCCTTGGTTGTGACGTGTCAAGCGGCATGTGAGCTCCAGGAACACTGAGCAAATTGCTTTAGTCCACACAGTTCCAGGAAGGGAGGCGGAGGGGGGGTCAGGAAAGAGAGCCCTAGCTCCTCTACTGGGGAATGTCACCTCCTGTGTACCTTGATTACAGCCTCCAGGACTAGGGAAGCTTGCTAACCCAGCAGTGAGAGATCCCTGCAGGGCACAGGATTTCAGGCCTGCTGTGACTCCCTGCAGCTGATAGACTGTTTGTATATACTGACTGTCAGGCGTATCCTCAAAACCCACGGTGCAGGCCAGCCATACCATGACCTTGGAGTCTGAACAGAATGTCATTTCAGACTGCGGGTCATAGTGGCCCCTGATAAGGCAGGGCAGCCCTCTGCACTCGGGGACACTGCCTCCTGCTCTCTCACCTTCAGCCCGGGCTTCCTCCGAGGCTTCTCCAACTGGAGCCAGGGAGTGCACGGATCGGAAGAGGCCCAAAGGCCCTTCTATGCTCGCACATGCTCGGCCTCTGCCAAGCCATCCTGCCCTGGCTTGTTCACCCCCAAGGCACAGTTCACCCTTTACCTCCCCGGCTGCTGTTCTTTTAGGGACAACTCTGGGCAACTTGCTCCCCCTGTTGCAGTCTCTTTCCTCTCAGTCTCTTGCCTGTGGGATTAAGCACTCCGTGTCCTGGAAGGCTACACAGTACACCTGCAGTCCTCAACATGGGGGCCACGGAGACTTCAACTAGTGTAGCCTACAGCCATAACACATTGGTTTGGAGTTTGTCGGTTGGTTTGTTTTGTGAGTCCTACTAAGTAGCCCAGGCTGGACTTGAACTCACTGTGTAACCCAGATTCGCCTCAGATTCAGGGTAATTCCCCCACCTCAGCCTCCTCAGTGCTGGAAGGCGAGTCCTGTCGTGCACGGTGCTTAGGAACCCAGCACACAGGGCTCGGGTAGTCTGGCAGGCAAGCTCTCTACCACTGAGCTCCAGCCTCAGCTTGCCACGGGTTTGTTCAGGTTTTTCTTTGTTTTGACACTTGTATATTATTAGACTCAAGCACAGTGATGTCCGCCTACCAGCACTCAGGAGGCTGAGTCAGGGGGATTACTGTTAGTTTGTGGGAAAGTAAGACTCTACCTCAAAAAAATAAAATCCTATATATAAATTCATACCTATAACACTATAGATATATATCAAGGTTTTATTTGTTGAACTGTCAGTGTTTGCTTTTGATTTTTGAGATGTCGACTTCCCACATAGGCTGAGTTGATACTCAATATGTCTTCCTTCTTTTCTCCTCCTTTCCTTCCCCCCCCACCCCCCCACTCCCTGTTGCCTCTCCGGTTTACCGCTATTGTATCTATGTGCATCAAGTTGTATCTGTGTGCATTAATGAGCAATTACAAAGCCTTATAGTCAGGTGGTCAGCTCAGAAGCCCCACTGCCCACTGAGGCCAAACGAATGCCAACGCAGAGGACCCTCCCCTCTGGAGGGGTTCGTTCTGAACGCCAGGCACGGCTTAGCAGTATGCAAACTGCTGGCAAGTAATTGCTTCATCAGGACCGGGCCAAAGGAGTAAACACCACTGTCCAAGAGAACAAAACGCAAGGGCTGTGTACAGAGCAGACATTAAGAGAAGAGTGTCCTGTTGGATGCTCACCAGATGCCCGTCTGTGACTCCGGCTTTCAGGATGCTGCTGATCCGCCTGCCCCCCTCCCCCCACCTTTCCCACACCTGTGATTGCTCAGGAAGGCAGCTATTAGCAAGGTCTCAAAATCAAATACCCATAGAAGCCAAGGAGGAAACAGAAACGGAAGGACAGGACATCCCACAGCTGGGAACAAGGCACAGGGGCCATCAGCCAGTACTCCTCCTACATGTGGTTCTTACAAAATAACACAGTTACAGCCAGATCTCCAAATGACTGGCCTCTCTAAGGAGATCTGCAAATTCTTATTTTTTCTTATTCGTGGGTCTGTTGAGGTTGACAAGATAGCCTAGTCAAATGCTAACCATATAAACACAAGGACTTAAGCTTTACCTCCAGAAGCCACAGAAAACATCTGACAGGCACAGGGCATGGTGACACTCACCTTTAATCCCAGCACTTTAATCCCAGGCAGAGGCAGGCAGATCTCTGTGAGTTCAAGACCAGCCTGGTCTACAAAACGAGTACCAGAATAGCCAGGGCTACATAGAGAAGCCCTGTCTCAAAATGCAAACACATAAGCAAACAAAAGTCTGGCATGGTGGGGCAGGCTCTTGTGATCCCAGCAAGGTGGAGAAAGGCACAGAATTCCTAGTGCTCACTGGCTAAGCAGCCTATCTTAACAGGAAATTGATTCGCCAGGCCAGTCAGACCCATCTTACAAAACTACTTGGAAGGCTGAGGGTGGGGCCCACACCCAAGAGTTAGGTCTCACACATATGCACATACTCTCTCTCTCTCTCTCTTTCTCTCTCTCTCTCACACACACACACACACACACACACACACACACACACACACGCTCATGCGTGTCCCAAAAGGCTGAGATGCCTAGTAACATATCAACGTGAACCTGGCCTCCAGGTTCTTCCAGCACCCCTCAGCTCTTTCCTGCTGCAGGGCATGCCTGGCACACCCCGCCCCTCCACTGAACTCTCCAGCCAAGAGGCTGCTCTTTCCCTGCAGCTCGTCCCTATGTGACCTAGACATTTTGGCTATACTGGTCCTTATATCTTTTCTTACCCTTTCCCCTTTTGGCTCTTGGTCTTTGGTCTCCCCTCCCCGGTCTTCACCCACAGCCCAGCTCAGTGTGCCAGTACCATCCACTGGACTGCCCCAGATGCACCTGTGTCTGCCGTCGGCTACACTCTCCCTTTGTAAATTTACATTAACTTCCTCCTCCACCAGAAGGAGTCACATCCTCCTATTTTATTCCTCTCCATTCATCTGATGCTAAACTCTCAAGATGAGGTGAGTTCCCTTCTAAGGGACTGGCTTCTCTGCAAGCTGCTGGCCTGACTCTCCACAGGTGTGTACAAATCCTTTGTTTCTCCGGCCTCTGCCCTCTGTCAAATTTGACCCCAGATTCCTGACTCCATCCTCTCCCTCCATATCTCCTCCACATGCTCTAACCATTCCTCTTCCAGTCTGTGCTGTAAGTGTCTCCTTGGCCCTTAGAGACTTCTACACCCTCCCAAGGCACCACATCTCCTGGCCCTGGCATGCTACACCCCTCTGGGTATCCCCACACCAAAGACCCTAATGGTCCCTGCTCCTCTCCTCGTCTCTACATGTCACCCCAGCTTTTCCTACTGTGACTACAAAGCCACACTGGTATGCCAGGAAGCTCCTCATGCTCCAACTAGGCCCAGTCACAAGAACAAGGGACATCTCTTCTGCTATGATTTGGAACATATTTCTGTCTGACAAGTTTCCCATTCCACTGGGAATGCCCCAGATGGAAATTCTTGTCACAATGACACTTTATCTACCTGAACTACTTTCTCGCCTCCTGCTAGGAACCTGCAGCCCTACCACTATTATCTCTCCAGCTCCTGCCCACAGGAGCCTCCCAAAGGTTCCTCCTCCCCTGCTTCCCTGTGATACAGCTCCTCCGTTTCTCTAAGCCCTAGTGCATCTAGGTCATTGTGTGTTCCCTCTCCCCTCTCCCCTCTCCCCTCTCCCCTCTCCCCTCTCTTCTCCCCTCTCCTCTCTCTCCTCCTCTCCCCTCCTCTCCCCTCTCCCCTCTCTCTCTTGGAGCTTTAAGGAATTCCCTCTCACTCCTCCTCGGCTGAAGCCTGGCATGCTGGATTTCAACATCTGTCCTATGGTAACAGCCCCTGCCACTGATCCCCGAATCCCTTACATCTAAACTCGCTCTGATCTACATTTCCAAGTCTCTCATCTCTAAGGATTCTCCACTTCTCACTCTTTTTTGTTTGTTTTTTGAGACAGGGTTTCTCTGTGTAGCCCTGGCTGTCCTGGAACTTACTCTGTAGACCAGGCTGGCCTCCAACTCAGAAATCCGCCTGCCTCTGCCTCCCAAGTGCTGGGATTATAGGCGTGTGCCACCACCGCCCGGCTCACTTCTCACTCTTAAAAATCTTTTCTTGCTGGGCAGTGGTGGCATACACCTTTAATCCCAGCACTTGGGAGGCAGAGGCAGGCAGATTTCTGAGTTCGAGGCCAGCCTGGTCTACAGAGTGAGTTCCAGGACAGCCAGGGCTACACAGAGAGAAACCCTGCCTCAAAAAAACAAAAAAACAAAACAAAAGAAGAAGAAGAAGAAGGAGGAGGAGGAGGAGGAGGAGGAGGAGGAGGAGGAGGAGGAGGAGGAGGAGGAGAAGGAGAAGGAGAAGGAGAAGGAGAAGGAGAAGGAGAAGAAGAAGGAAAAAAACTCTACATGGATAATCTTATGAACCTGCTTTATAGCCGCAGGTCACCTCTAAATCCAGGGATGATGGTTGATGACAATCATAGGCAGCAGGGACCCGCTCATCTGTTGTCATGGCCATCGCCATACATTCCCAGCATCTACCTACTCCACCTGCCCATCTTTACCTGCGCCAGCGGTGCGCACGGTTACACCGGAGCCCAAATAAAAGGCAGATCCCTCCTGATCTTTGCCCTCTTCCCCTCTTCATCTTCATTGTCACCTTTTGTTCTCCCCCCACAATAAACCTCCCTCCTGTGGAACTGTGCTGGCCTGGTGTGATCTGTCCGAACAAGCCATGATTCTAACACAACAACCACTACCTGGCTTTAGACTTATTTGTTTTATGAACAGCTTCTTGCATGTATGCCTGTTTACCATGTGTATTCCTGGTGCCCACAGAAGCCAGAAGAGGGCACTGGATCCTTTGGCATTACAGATGGTTGTGTGCCATCATGTGGGTGCTGGGAGTTGAACCAGTGTCCTCTAGAAGACACTCTGGACTCTCAGACGGCTCTGCCCCTGTGTCTAGCTCTGCTCTCCCTTTTATACCTCCACCAGACTTAGGAACATCATGCTGCTTTTTTTATTTTTTTCATTTACTAAGGTTGTCTTCTGGCCTTCACACATATTTACACACACATACATATGAATACACAGCTACACACAGGATCATACAGACAGACAGACAGTTTCTCTCACTCTATCTCTCTCTCTCTCTCTCTCTCTGCAGGACAGGATCTTGCTATGTACTAGCCTCAAACTCATACCAATTCTCCTGCCTCAGCCTCCCAAGTGCTGGGATGTCAGGCTTCCACCACTATGCTGCTAATTCTGGATTTTAAATAAAATTGCCCAATTTTTTAAAAATTGGTTCTGGTTTTTTATTATAATAACTATTTGGGGGCATTTGAAATAGGGTGTCATGGAGCCTAAGCTGGACTCAAGGTCACTCTTACCTAAGGCTAACCTCTGTACCTCTGAGAGCTGGGCTTATCTGTGTGCTCTATCATACCTGGACTGTATCTGCTCGTTCTCCAGTGTTTCACAATTGTACTTTCTGCTGTCGCTTAGCTGGCAAACTATAGAAGAACCAGGCCTGGGTCTTCTTTTCTGCTTCTCTCTTCTAAACACACACACACACATGCACAGACACAACCCACCACCAGCTCCTAGCACTAGGCTGAGAACACTCAAAATACCCAATAAAGAAGCATTTTGGCATGGATGGAGAGTCTAAAGGGCTGTTCCTTTCAACAGTTATGGCCCAATAAATTATACTGGCCTTGCCTCCTGGAGGGATAGGCCACACCAAGGCCCCACAGATGGGGACTGCCGCAGTGCAGATACAGGGCAACCTTGGCCCTCTTTGGCTGTCTACCTGGATCGGAGTTTAACAACTTGGCCTGCCATTTTATAGCCTGAATCACCAGGCTCAGCACAACAGTGTGAGTTCTTTGTCCACACACCGCTGCCAGGTGTTCAGAGAATTGGCTGTGAGGGCTCACACAGCTCTGGGAGCCTTGCAAACAGGGAGGGGTGTCTGTATCCCAGACTGTGAGGCCAGGGAACTTGTCTGCAAAGGAGTCCTGTCTAGACTCTGAACAAAGAGACAGAAGTGGCCAGGCCTGGTGGTGCATGCCTGTAGTCTCAGCTACCTGGAAGGCTGAGGCAGGGTTCACTTGAACCTGGAGCTGGAGGCCAGGATGGGAACTCAGCAAGGCTATATCTTAGAGTACACATATGGAATATAAATGAAGATTTCATATACATGTATATACATATGAAATAGAACATAGAGAGAAGAGCTGTGTATGTGGCTCGGTTGGTAGAATGTTTGCCTGGCATGCATGAAGCCCTGAGCCTGATCCCCAGTACAGTGTAAACCATGCATGGAATCTGACACTTGGGAAAGGTGGCGGGAAGATCAGAGGTTCAAGGTCATCTTTGGATACAGAGTGAATTCCTGAGACTGTAGTTAGTCTAGTTAGTGGTGTAAGCCCCACTGCTAGATGTCACAGGAAGATGTGCTAGAATGGAGACTGAGGTCAGAAATGGATCGTAGAGTGGCCACTGTGGTTGGGACTGAGCTGTACAAAGCTGGGAGGGAGGACCTAGACTTGATTTCCACTGCTCTGAGTGCTGTGTGGTCCTAGGAAGCATGCAGGAGTCCATCAAATTTAAGGCTTGAGTTGGGGTTACATAACTTCAAAGCCTAAGAAATGTAGTATCCAAACAAGTGACAGACAGTCGGAGGCTTCTGCGTGGAGTTAGCGGGGTCCCTGGCTTTCTGGGCATTCATTCCCTTTTCGGGTTATGAAGTCATTGGTGCAGCAACTATAAATAGAGCTCACGGCAGTGTTACTGAGTATGGCTTCCAGGACCTTTCTAGTAGGGGTTCACTGCAGAGTTCTGTGTTACAAATATACCAGTGATCACTGGTTTCAAACTGCCCAGAATGCAGGCCCTGAATACAGTCCTAGGAAAACACGGTGGGAGAGCCAGTGTGAGTCGGTCCGTGTTCTCTGCACTCTGGGTTTTCTGTGCTTGTTTTCACAGCTGGTGATAGAGCCCAGGCTTACACGTGCTGGGTGAGCACTGTACCAACTGAGCTACATGGCCAGCCCTGAGGCGTCTGTGTTTTGTCTGTTATATTTCTATGCTGATGTTTGCTTATGTGTTGTCTACATGTATGTGTGTGCATGTGACCAGAAGTCAACAACAGGCATTTTCTGTATCTCCACCTATTTTTATGTTTTTTTTTTTTTTGGTTTACTAATTTTGTGTGTCTGTTTTTATCCCCTTGTGCTCACATGCATGTGGATAACAGAAGGCATCTTCAATGGTCTCCCCTTCTACCATACAGGACTTGGGGACCCTTAGGTCTGAGCAGCAAGCACTTTTACCTGCTGAGCCCTCTCACAGCATGCCCAAGGCAACTTAAAGAATAAAGAGTTTATCAGGGCTTGCAGTTTCAGAGGGTGAGTCCATGACCGTGATGGCAGGTGGCTGCACCCTGGAGCAGTAACTGAGAGCTGTCATCTGATCCTCAAGCAGGAGACAGAGAACTAACTGTGAGTGATTCTGTGGGTTTTTGAAACCTCAAAGCCCACCCCCAGTGACACACCTCCTCCAACAAGGCCACACCTCCTAATCCTTCCCAGATAGTTCCACCACCTAGGAACCAAGTATCCAAACATATGAGTCTATGGAGGCCATTTTTATTCCAAGAACCACATTCTACTCCCTGGCTCCCATAGATTAGTGGCTATATCATAATGCAAAATTCACTTAGTTCAACTTCAGAAGTCCCCATAGTCCTTCACAGTCTCAAAACAGTTTCAAAGTCCAACATCTCTCATGAGTTTTAAAAAGTCAAAGTACATATTTCCAATAATGGCCCAGAATATACATTACCATTCCAAAAGGGAGCAATGGGGCATAGTGAGGAAATATTGGACTAAAAGCAAGACTGAAACCCAGCAGGGAAACGGCTAAACCCTGTAGCTCTGTTCCAAAGCCAAAGAGCTTACATGGCTCTGCCCTTCCAGCTGTGCTGACTGCAGCAAGCTTCTCTCTGTCTCTCTGTCTCTCTCTGTCTCTGTCTCTGTCTCTCTCTCTCTCTCTCTCTCTCTCTCTCTCTCTCTCTCTCTCTCTCGTAGCTCTACTCTCTCTATTCAGTTCTCCCTGGCAGATGTCTCCAACATTTTGGAGATCTTCACTGTAATCCAGGCCTCACTTTCACTGCTTCATGCAATGGCCTCTCTGGGACTTCCAGGCAGGGACTCCCCTTGCCACATGCCTGGCCTCAGTGGCTTCCCTTCACCTTCACCACAGAGGAAGCTTTCACAACCCCTTTATGCCTGTGTCCTTCAGGACTTTAAAACCAGAACCATGTGGCTAATGCTTTCAAGTCCTGTTGCCTGCTTGACATGGATTCTAGAATTCTCCTTAATTACATCTGCATTAGTTTTGCTTTGTCACTGTTCTTTATGGACAGATAATTCCTTCGACCTTTTCTTCCCAGTCACAGTATTACCTGGGTGACCTGAGGGCAGCAGCCCCTTTGTCCCATTTCCCCTCATCTCTTCCAGCATAGGCCTTGGTACCCACATTGTATTTCCTGGTCTCCTTTGGCTCTCCAACTACATTTAGCGTTTCTTTTTGCCCCACTTGCTCCTTTTCTTTGTAGACCAGCTTGAGTGATCACTAATTACACATAATAGAGTCAACATGAGACCATCTTCAAATCTCTGCCAACAAAATTTAATCCAAAATTTAGCCTCAGATAGATTCTTAGGACAAGGACAGAAAGCAGCCACATTATTTGTCAAAATGTTACAAGAATGGCCTGTATCCAAGATGCTATTATTGTTCCCTCTTGAGCTGGACCTCCATAGTCCACACTGCTCTCTCAGTGCTTCTGTCTTCTACACTCCTGCTGTAATGGCCCCACTTACAGCATTCAACTGCTTTCCTAGTCCATAGTCCCAACATCTTCCACATTCCTTCAAAAAACCAGCATGGCCAGCCCTGACACAGCAATGACCCAGTGCCCGGTAGCAACTTCTGTCTTAGTTATTTTTCTGTTGTATGACAAAACATCACGACCAAGGCAACTCACAGAAGGAAGTGTTTAAAGGAGACTTACAGTTTCAGAGGGTGAGTCCACAACCACTATGGCAGGGAGCATGGCAGCAGACAGATCGACAAGCATGAGTCAGAAGGAGGCAGAGAGAGTGTCTTAGGGCTCTATTGCTGTGAAGAGACTCCATGACCATGGCATCGTTTACAAAGGACAACATTTAACGGGAACTGGCTTACAGTTCAGAGGGTCAGCCCATTATCATCATGGCAGAAAGAATGGCAATGTGCAGGCAGAGATGACACTAGAGAGTTCCCTGAGAATTCTACAGCTGGATTGTCAGGCAACAGGAAGAGACACTAGGCCTGGCTTGAGTTTCTGAGACCCCCAAAGCTCATCCCCCAGGCACACACTTCCTCCAATAATGCCACACCTCCTATGATGTCATTCTTTTTTTTAATGGTTTTTCAAGACAGGGTCTCTCTTTATAGCCCTGGCTGTCCTGGAACTAACTCTGTAGACCAGGCTGGCCTCGGACTCAGAAATCCACCTGCCTCTGCCTCCCAAGTGAATAATATCATTCTTTGTGAGTCTATGGAGGTTATTTTCATTCAAACCACCACAGAGAGAAGGCTAACTGGAAATAGCATGGACTTCTGAAACCTCAAACTTGCTCATACCCATCTCTTCACACTACCTAATCCTTCACAAACAGTCCCACCAAATGAGATCCAAGCATTCAAATATCTGAGCCATGAAGGCCATTCTCGTTCAAACTACTACAACCATCATGCTTGAGTTTCATTTATTCTTCAGTGCTGAGAATCAGACCCAGAGCCCCACTCATACTAGCCCAGTGCTCTACCAGTGAAATCCATCTCCAGCCAGCCCCGCATGCTTAACACTGAGTATATCAGCTTGACATACTTACAGCCCCAGCACAAGGCTCTCAGTCTGATCCTTTCCTGTTGCTTTGATGAAATACCCTGAAAAACAATTTAAGAGGTCAAAGGTTTTCAGATGGTGGTGGTGCACGCCTTTATTCCCAGCACTCAGGAGGCAGAGGCAGGTGGACCTAAGTTCAAGGCCAGCCTGGTCTACTGAGTGAGTTCCAGGACCGCCAGGGCTACACAGAGAAACCCCATCTCAGAAAAAAAGAAAAATAAAAGAGGGCAAGGGTTTGTTTCAGGGTACAATCTGTCATGGTGGGAAAGCAGAATCCTGAGGCAGCTAGTCACATTACATCACAGTCAAGAAGAAGAAGAAAGCCACGAACACCTGTGCTCAGCTCATTGTCTCCTTTTATCCAGTGTAGGAACAGAGTCTAAGGAATGGTGCTGCCCACTGTGGACACTAGCCTTCACATCTCAGTTACACACTCAAGATAATCCCTCACAGGCGTGTCTTCAGGCTTGCCTCTAAGGTCATTTCAGATCCTGACAAGTTAACAAAACTAATCTCTACAACCCTCAACACCATACACACCAAAACCAAACCAAAACAGAACACAAAAATACTTGAAGTTAATGTTTAAGATTTATTTGTGCCGGGTGTGGTGGCGCATGCCTGTAATCCCAGCACTTGGGAGGCAGAGGCAGGCGGATTTCTGAGTTCAAGGCCAGCCTGGTCTACAGAGTGAGTTCCAGGACAGCTAGGGCTACACAGAGAAACCCTGTCTCGAAAAACCAAAAAAAAAAAAAAAAAAGATTTATTTGTGTGTGTGTGTGTGTGTGTGTGTGTGTGTGTGTGTGTACCTCTGTGAAGGCCAGAAGAGGTATCAGATTTCCTGGAGCTATAGTTATTATGGACAATTGTGAGCTGCCTGACAAGAACTGAACATGGGTCCTCTGAAAGAGCAGCAATCGCTCTTTTAACCGCTGAGCCGTCTCTGTAGCCTGAAGCACAGAAATACTTAAAAGAAGGTCTAAGTTGGGCTTGGTGACCCAACCTTAGATTCCAGCAATTGGGAGGCACTGGCGGGAGGATGTCTGTGAGTTTAAAGTCAGCATGGACTACATAAAGAGACCTTGTCTCAAAGGAAGAAATAAAAAAGGAGGAAGGAAGGAAGACTAAAGCACTGATGTTTTTTCATTGCTGTTGTTGAGTTACTAGGACATTAGGTATGTGTGATGCTTCAGAGAATTTGCCTGTTGTACAGCATCTCAGCCCTGTGACATCTCCCAAATATGCCGTGATGCTTGTCCTCCATCTCTCCCTTTCTCTTTCCTTGCCTGTCATCCTGAAAATTATTAGGTGATTGCCATGGTTCAGGAGAGTCCTCCAAAGGCCCAAGAGTGGCAGCCTCGGTGCTCCCGAGAGTGGACACTTTTAAGGGATGGGCCTAGTGAAAGGACGTTCACCCTGGGGGGGGGGGCTTAAAGGAGATACTGTGATCCTGCTTGATTTTGCCTCTCTGATTACCAGCTGACTGTGCAGTGAATTTGCATGCTCTGTCTTGTGCTCCAGCCATGAAGTGCTGGACCACCATATACCCAAAGTAACAGGACCAAGTGAACATAGACTAAAACCACAAGACAAAAAACAACTTGCCTCTATAGGTTGCTTCATACCCAGCACTATCAAGGGGAGAAAAATCAAACCAAAACCAAGAGCCGGGCGTGGTGGCACATGCCTGTAATCCCAGCACTTGGGAGGCAGAGGCAGGCAGGTTTCTGAGTTCGAGGCCAGCCTGGTCTACAGAGTGAGTTCCAGGACAGCCTGGACTACATAGAGAAACCCTGTCTCAAAAAACAAAACAAAACAAAACAAAACAAACAAACAAAACCAAACCAAGAGCATGAGAAGGGGACATGACAGCACCAATTCTATAATCTGCTGAGATGCATTACTTGTGTCTAATCAAAAAGGAATATGCTCCAAAATAATAGGCTGTGAAATATTAACTACTTTTAATTCATATTTTAAAAATATCAAGACTGAAGAACTATTCCATAGTTCTTCATAGAGAATAAAAGAGGCAAGAGAGGCAGCTAGCAATTCTGAACTGGACCTGTGTGCTTTAAGGGACACAGGTAAGGCCATGGCAGGATGTGGGTGCGGCTTGGGAACCTTACAGTACCAGCACATCAGTGTGTCTTCTGGACTGAGAGTCTGTGCTGTGGTTGTGTACATGATGTCCCTGTGTGTAGGAAAACACACAGAGAAACACTCAGAGCATCAGTCAGCAACCTACTGTCAGATATAAACAGCTTTGTATTGTATTTGTTTTCTTCTTCTTCCCTAACCCCCCCCCCCAGACAGGGTTTCTCTGTGTAGCCCTGACTGTCCTGGAACCTACTCTGTAGTCCAGGCTAGCATTGAACTCAGAAACCCACCTGCCTCTGCCTCCCAGAGTGCTGGGATTACAGGCGTGCGCCACCACCGCCCAGCTTGTATATATTTTCTTTTATGGAGACAGGATCTCATATAGGCTAGGCTAGCCTCAAACACTCTATGTAGCCAAGGACAACCTTTAAATTATGATCTTCCTGCTTCTATATCTCACTAGGATTAAGAGCATGTTACAGCGTGCCCAGTTTATTTGGGTACAAAATCCAAGGCTTCCCACACGCTAAGCAAACAATGAGCCATGAGCAGTTGTGTATATAATACCAATTTTTCTGTATTTTATGCATCAAACTCCAGAGTTCCCCCTACACATATGTAGCAGATATTAGCTTGGTCATCATGTGGATCCCCACAATTGGATGGTGGCTGTCTCTGACTCTGTTGCCTGCCTTTGATCCCTTCCCCCTAGCTGGGCTGCCTTGTCTGGCCTCAGTGAGAGAGGATGTATTTAGCCTGCGGAGACTTGATGTGACAGGGCAGGTTAGTACCCAGGAATGGGGTGCCTTCCCTTCTCTAAGGGGAGGAGGGAATGGGAGAAGGGGGATAGGAGGGTGGGACTAAGAGGAGAGGAGGGAGGGGGCTTCGATCGGAATGTAAAGTGAATCAATAAATTAAAAAGAAAACAGCCAAGTAACCGATTTAGATTTGTGATTTTTCAGTAAAAATCTTTCTAAGTTTATAAACACTTGAAACATGTAAGAGTAATTAGGTTTACTGTGTTTACATGTTTGATTTCTTAGACTTACAAAAGGTGCTTAGATGGTGGGAGACTCCAACACGTGACCTGAGTCGTCTAAAAGGCAACAGACTCTGATGTAGTTATGATCAGACTGACGGGCTCAAAGTGTTTACCCAACTATAAATGAGACTAAATTATTTTTTTAACTTATAAGTAATTGCAAAAATTATTTAGACTTAGAAATGGCATAGTTTTCAGTCTAATTGAAAAGTCTACTGACTGCTGACTTTTTAATACCAGAGGAAAATTGTTTTCTTTTGCCATGTAACAAATTCAACAAGTGACTAGCATTGCTGGAGCATGAATTCTAAGCTTAGAGAGAACAAAACTGCAATATAAAACACAATCTCTGACTAGGTTATCAGTGCCAGAACATAACACACAGAGACATGCCCAGCACGGAGACGGCTCAGTACAGCCTGCGTGCACAGAGTCTGAGGCACAGTTCCCGTCAAGATGGAACTATAGGAGGCACGGTAATATTTGGCTTTAATGGGACAGGGTAGTCAGCTGACCATGCAGCTCAGTGGTGGGATGTTAGCCTGCCATGCATAAGGCCCAAGCCCACACCATCTGTGCTCAGGCCTGCAAGGCGCCTCAGCAGGGAAAGGTGCTAGCAGGCAAGCCTGGCCACCCGAGGCTAAAAGGGAAGAACCGACTCCCACAAAGTGTCCACTGGAGGCACTTCTCACTTGAAACCCGGGTGACAGGTTGGCATAGAGATGAAAGCCAAAGACCAATCAGAGGGGTGACTTCAACAAATCACCAACCACAGAGACAAAGAGGCCAAGCGGCCACCAGTTCTAGAGGCAACTGAAGCATGTCCAGGTGCAGACACACCATCTTTGCACACACAGCCGCTAGGGAAAGCAAACAGACAGGAACCATGGCTTCTCACCCACGCCCAGCTTCCGGACTCAGTAAGCAGGAGGTCTGTGCTAAGCCGCTGAGGGAAGGAGCAATGGCGGCCGCATCTATTTCCAACCACTGTTAAAGAGAAGTCCACTGCTCCAGGCACTTTGTCCCCATGGGATCTTGAAATGTAAACTGCTCTCAGGTGAGCTTCCTGGCAGGAGGGCTCAGGCTGGGCTGCGGCCCTGGTTTCTCACTCAGTGTGTCAGAGATGCTGTGACTCTGCTCGTCATTATGGGGCCTGGGCTGCAGAAGCAGCTGCCATCAAAAACACAGCCAGTTGTCATGACAAAGGGAAGGAGACCTTGGGAGCTTCTTGCTAGCACACTGAAATGCTTCACCTGGAACACAGACACTCCAGCTGTCCCCAGCTGACAGAGGGGACCTGATTCCAGGACTCCCGTGGATAGCCACTGCATAGGATCCGGGAGCCGCCCCTGCGTGCTTCAGAGCATTGAAAACATTGCCTTACCATTAGGAATTTACTTATGTGCATGCGGTGTGGGAGCCAGAGGACAACTCGCAGGGCTCAGATCGCTCTTTCTACTCTGTGGGTCTCAGGGACCACACTCAGGGCCTTTCCTTGCTGAGCCATCTCTCCAGCCCTGCATCATTTTTTAGAATACTTCTGTATCAATAGTTGTACTATATTGTCTAGGGGATAAACACAAAGATAAGTCCAAACACGGTTAATAGAGATACATTTTGATTTCCATTTTTTTCTCTCTCAAAGCTAGCTGAATCTTGAGTGCAGAAGCCTGTGGGTACAGAGGGCCACCTACCACTCTGAACTCGCTGGCCAGCATGAGTGACATACACAAGAAGACCAAACCCAGGTTTCTAACACTGGCCAGGAAGGCAGAGAACGAGGAAAACCACTTCTGACGATACCCTAACCTTCCAGAGCTCACTGCCTGAGAACAACAGTAAACAAACCAGCCAATCAGAACTCAGCACACAGCATGTCCATGCCATTGTCACGCTGTCCCTGAGAAGTAATGTACTTTCCGGTACAGCATGGTAGACACAGCTACCTACGAATGGGGAAACACAATAAAGCAGTGTGCTGGAGCCTGTCACAAAGATGCCTCTAAGTGGGAGAGAGCATGACAAAGGCAGGCTGTCCAGTTGTAAAGAGACAAAAGCATAGCAGCTGGCTTCTAGCTTACTCGGAGAAAGTCTCTGGCTCACAACCTGAGACTTCCCCACTGCCAGGATGGGCAGGAGGGCAGGAATCCTGAAAGCTGAGAGGTAATAGCTCTAAGAGAGGGCACAGACCTGGAGGGTACTCAGTAGATTTGTCTGTCCAAGCAGAAGGTGTACCCAGCTCTCAAACCTAAGATTCACCTGCTTTAAAAGGCCCCCCTTAAAAAGCAACAGCAGCCCCTTAGCTAATCTGGACACAGCCAACCTATCTCAGTCACTAAGAACTGTAGCCATGGGGCTGGAGCGATGGCTCAGTGGGTAAGAGCACTGACTGCTGCTCTTCCAGAGGTCCTGAGTTCAATTCCCAGCAATCACATAGTAGCTCACAACCATCTGTAATGGGATCCAATGCATATATATATATATATATATATATATATATATATACACACACACACATATATACATATATACTATATTATATATAATACTATATACTACAGTATATATTATACTATATATAATATAATATAATATAATATAATATAATATAATATAATGATATAATAATAAAAAATATAATAATAAAATAATAGCCGGGCGGTGGTGGCACACACCTTTAATCCCAGCACTTGGGAGGCAGAGGCAGGCGGATTTCTGAGTTCGAGGCCAGCCTGGTCTACAGAGTGAGTTCCAGGACAGCCAGGGCTATACAGAGAAACCCTGTCTTGAAAAAACTAAAAATACTAATACTTTATACTAATACTAATACTAATAATAAAATAATAATAATAAAAAAAGAGCTATAGCCCTTTTAGCATCTCAGGCTGTGTTTCATCCACCAGGCACTCCCTGGTTCCCAGTCCAGGACCTAAGACATGAGAAGCACTCCATAATTGTTCACTGATTCAAAAAGAAGGAAAGAGGTTAGAAATGCAGCCCAGTTGGCAGAAATCGTGCTTGGCAAGCATGAGGCCCTGGGTTCCATCCTTAGCACTGGCCAACCTGGGAAGAGCAAGTGGAGGAGGGGGCAGAAATCAGGAGGGTCAGAAGTTCAAGGTCAGCCTCATCTATACAGCAAATTCCAGGCAAAGATAGTTGGACGTGGTGGCACTCGCTTTAGTTTCCACCTCTAGGGAGGCACAGGCAGAATTTCTGTGAGTTGGAGGCCACACTGATCTACATAAAGAGTTCCAGGCCATCTACATAAAGAAAAGCTATCAAGAAGAAGAAGAAAGAGAAAGAAAGAGGGAGGAGGGGGGAGGGGAGGAAGGCTAGGAACAGATGCACTAAGCCACCCAGGCCCCTTCTGTCCCCAAATGAGGGCTATTCTTGGAGAAAGGCACAAAACGTGCCCTGGATATTTAAAGCTGAGAAAGAAGGCAAGGTGGTGTGAATGGGTGGCTTTGGGGACCTGTGTAGGAAACAGGAATATCACCCCAGGTGGTGAACTAGACAAGGAGAGGGTCCTCCCCCACAGGAACTTGCAGCCACCTAGCACCCAGAACTTAAAATCTGGGGTGTCAGGAAGGCAGAGATAGTCCTGTGTGGACAGCAGGGTAATCCTTCCTTCTCCATCAGAATCCTAACTGTGTGAACTTGTGGAAATGACTCAGACACAGGGCAGAGCCACTGCTACCCCTGGCACAGTCACGGAGCTGCTGCCACCAAGCAACAGAAATGTTCAAAGGCTAAATGTAAGCAGAAGACATCAAGGGGTGTAGGCAGAAAACCACTTTATTCCCTGCATCTAGAAAGAAACTTCTAAGTTTCTTCTAGAATAATGAATTCTAGAATAAACTTCTAGAATAATGAATATTCTAGACAAAGGTCTAGAATATTCATCTCTTCATCTCGTCCTACAGAACCACAGATATGGGCATCTGGAGGGTGTTTGGCACTATGGCCAGCTGACTGGAGCGCTGAACTATTGTGAAAGGCCAGGGAGCTAGGCGGAAACAGAAGAGCCTTGACACCCAGGCTGTGGAAGGTTAGCAGGCTGCTGGTGGCTGTGGCCTGGCCTTTCTGGCCTCAGTGTGCAGAAGCAGCTTCCAGTTTTTGTCAGTGCTCATCCAAGGATCGAAGGTTCAGTTCCCAGTCTCCCCCAGAGCAGCCATTCACACCTGTGGGAAGTAGCTGGACCTGAAAGTATGTGTAATCTCTCAAAAACCTGGACCCCAAATCCATCTAAATAAAGTCACTTAATAAGCTCCCCTTCTTTTATAAGGTTTCTCATCCAACTCAGCTGCTTCCCTGCCCAAAGCATGCTCTGTGGCAGCTAAGCAGTTATAATGCTCTCTGCAACCTTGTGTAGAATGGAAATTACACATCAGCTCCAGTGACGTCATTATGAGGTATATTTTACAGTGAAGGTTCCTGCCAGCACTTGTTTGTTTGTTTGTGGTTTTCAAGACAGGGTTTTTCTGTATAGCCCTGGCTGTCCTGGAATTCATTCTATAAACCAGGCTGGCCACAGATTCAGAGATCTGCCCGCCTCTGCTTCCCAAGTGGTAGGGGTAAAGAGTGTGTGCCACTGCCACCTGGCCATCTGCTAGCATATTTAGACAAATTCAAATTTCACAGCATAAAACACCACGCCTGGGCTAGTTGGCAACAGTTATATTGTATAGAATAATGCCATATTTCCCATTCACTGGACCCTTGTCTTCATTTCTCAGGGTAATTAGATTAATAAGTCATAATTCCTAATGTCTTAAGTTCACAAGTAGTTGGCCTCCACTTGGAGTGGGGACCAAAGGGATTCAATGACGTAGGAGCAACCTCCGGCCAGGCCCTGAGAGAGCAGAGGGCACACCTGGACACCAGAGCCTGAGCAGGCCATCTTCTGTTGGCCCCAGAGAAAGTCCTGCTAAGTGAAAACCCTGGAATTCCGTTTTCCAAAGGATTTAGCATTCAGCCATTAGGAAGAGGAGGGCACCGGAAATTAGAGATTTCAGCATACCGACAGGAAGAGGAAACACCTCAGCGAGTCACCATGAAGCTGTCTCGTGTATATGTGGAACAGTGATGTGTCTATTTAGATACTGAGGCAGAATTCCATAGGGTCCCAGGCTGGCTGGGAACTCACTATGTAGCCAAAGCCAGCCCTACACTCAAGGTTATCTTCCTGTCCCAACTTCTCAGGTGCCAGGATTAAAAGCACAACAGATCATACTACTACACCTGCTTCAAAGAATAAAGAGAGGCCTTCCCTGTTAGGGTAGTGACATAAAGTTTGCACTGAAGTAAAATAATAAGACCATTTCGGTAAACTTACCCAATGGGAGTAAAAGTTTACTCCCATTATCCTCTTACATTCTCTCTCTCTCTCTCTCTCTCTCTCTCTCTCTCTCTCTCTCTCTCTCTCTCATTTTTGGGTGGTTTTTTTTTTGTTTGTTTTTTTGTTTTTTGTTTTTTGTTTTGGTTTGTTTGTATTTTTTTTTTTTGATTTGGTTTTTTCGAGACAGGGTTTCTCTGTATAGCCTTGGCTGTCCTGGAACTCACTCTGTAGACCAGGCTGGCCTTGAACTCAGAAATCCACCTGCCTCTGCCTCCCAGAGTGCTAGGATTACAGGTGTGAGCCACCACCGCCGGGCATTTTTGGGTGTTTTTTAATTTTTAAGGTGAAATTATTTTTAGTTTTTACTTTATGTGTCTGGGTGATTTTTGTCTGCATGCATGTCTGTGTACCACCTCCATGCCTTGTGCCTATGGAAGCCAGAAGAGCAGCCATGTGGGGCTGGGAACAGAACCCAGTTACTCTGGAAGAGTGCTCTTAAAATGGGTGCCATCTCTCCAGTCTTTTTGTGTTGTTTGGGAGATATCTTGCTTTGTAATTCTGGCTGGCTCAGAACTCACTATGTAGCCCTGGTTGACCTGGAACTCACAGCAGTACTTCTGCCTCAGTTTCCAAAACTCTAGAATTATATGCATGAGCCTCCATTTTGTTTTGTTTTGGTTTTGCTTTATTTTTTTCTTAAAAATTGTTTCATTCATTCATCATTTATTTTATGTGTATGAATACTTTGCCTGTATGTGTGTATATGTAACATATGTATGCCTGCAATTATCAGAAGAAGGGGTCAGATCTCCTGAAACTGGAATTATGGAGAGTTGTAAGCCACTTTGTGGGTGCTTGTAGCTGAACTCAGGTCACCTACAAGAGCAGCCATTGCTCTTAACCGCTGAGCTATTTCTCTATCCCTACCCCCACTACCTGGTGCGAAGATTATAGGTATGAACCACCACATCTGGCATATGTGATGCTTGAGGTCAATCAAACCCAGGGCTTCCTGCATTCCAGGCAAACCCCCTACCAACTGAGCTGTATCTCCAACCTTGCTTCATTTTGCTTGAGGCAGGTCTTATATTATAACCCAAACTGGCCTCAAACTTGCAGTGATCCTCTGCCCAGCCTACTGAGTTCTGGGATTAGGTTTGGGATACCACACACAATTGGGTGAGGGAAAAAGGACTGAAGCCCCAAGGGCCAGCAGAAAGAATGGAAACAGGCAACTTCAGGAGGGAGGAGATTGGGGGCGGGGGGAGGCTCCAGAATGCACCAAAGACCTGGGAGGTGAGAGATTCTCAGGACTCAAAGGTAGAGAGCTTAGATGAAATGACTGACAGTAGGGAGAGGGAACTTGTAGAGCCCACCTCCAGTAGGAAGACAGGACATCAAGTGAGGGAGGGGGGTGCCATTCCACAGTCAAAAGTCTGACCCATAATTGGTCCTGTCTGAAAAAAATTGCAAGAATGAAAATGGAGAGGAGCCTGAGGAGAAGAAGGTCCAGTGACAGGACCAAAATGGGATCCAGCTCAAGGGGAGGGCCCAAGGCCTGGCACCATTACTGAGGCTATGGAGTGCTCACAAAAAGGGACCACCAACCAGGCAGCATACAGCAGCTGATATGAAGCCCCTAACACATATACAGCAGAGGACTTCTGGGTCTGGGTTCAGTCAGAGAAGATGCACCTAACCCTCAAGAGACTGGAGGCCCCAGGGAGTTTCGAGGTCTGGTTGGGTGGGGAGTGGGGACATCCTTATGGAGACAGGGGGGTGGGGAGGAGGTATGGGATGTGGAACAGTCAGAGGGTGGACTGGGGGTGGGTGGGGTGGAAAATAAAATCTGGAGTTTAAATAAATAAATAAATAAAAGACAAAGAAAAAAGAAAAGATTTATTTTTGATGTGTGGTTGACAGGTGCGGGAACACACTTGTAATACCAAGTGGGAGGTAGAGGCAAGCAGATCAGGAGACCAAGATCATCCTTAGCAATGCAACACGTTTGTGACCAACCTGGGCTACATAAGACCCCCCACCTCAAAACAATTCTCTATTTTATAGGTAAACAAGCTGCCATTTGAGATGGCATCTGAGATGCCATCAGGTGTTCTTGGTGCCAAAACCTTAGCCTTTGCCTATCCACTGGGTCATGTTAACCTACTAGAGCAGATGCAGGAAGAAAGGAAGAAAGAGGGAAGAGGAGAAAAAATAAGGGGACAGAGAGAAAGAATGGGACGTGGACAGCAGGTGTGATGAGGCCAGTGTCTCGAGACGGGTCCTGTGGAGAGATAGCCTGCCTTGCTTAAGTGCATGTGGGCTGGTATACACCCCCACACTGCACCATGGAATGGTTCATCATAGAAAAACATAAAGAGAAAAGAATTGTGGTCTCTTGCTGCTACAGAATTTCCCTAACTAGAGAGTCTGTCTTACCATCCACACAAACAAACAAACAAACACACATATACATAATACAATATAATAAGTAAATAAATGGAACTATATGGTATCTATCCATCTAAGAACCAAAGACACAAATAGGCAAAAAGATATGAAAAGACATGCCATGTGCCAGGTGGTACTAGCACACGACCTTAACCTCAGCACTCGGGACCAGAGACAGAGGCAGGCAGGCAAATCTCTATGAGTTCGAGGCCAGCATGGACTGCAGAGTGAGTCCAGGACAGCCAGAGGTACACAGAGAAATCCTGTCTCAAAAAAAAAAAAAAAAGCCCCAAATCCACCCCCCCCAAAAAGAAACAAAGAAAAAGACACATCATGTAAACGGTAACTACAAGAGCACAGAGATGCCTGCCTAAGTACCAGCCATAGAAGGAATGAAGACTTCATAGTGTAAAATGTTCAGTGTATCAGGAAGGCTAATATCATAAATGCTGTCAACCCCTCATATCTGTGAACTCTGCATTTATAGAATCAACCAACATGGACTGAAATATATGAGGAAAATTTCCTCTGTACTGAACACTGCAGACTTTTAAAAATCATTATTTCTGGGGCATGGGGAGATGCTCAGTGGCTGAGAGTACACTCTGGGGCATGGGGAGATGGTCCAGTGGTTAAGATGTGCACTGTTCTTGTGGAGCCTGAATTCTGTTCTAGCACACAAATCAGATGACTCCCAACTCCCTGTAACTCCAGCTCCAAGGGATCTTTCTCCTGGTCTCCATAAGCATCTGGACATGTGCGGTTACCTAGCCATAACTCAGAGCTTAGATCAATCACTACCTCTGAGAATACACTAGAGCTACAACCAGCGTGGAGCTTCACTTCTGCTGTGTGTTAGAAGTGATGTCCAAGTACCTATGGGATGCAGGAGAGTCCAGGGATAATGGCTCACGCTGAGTACTAGGCTGAGGCAGGAAAATGGCCACAAATGTGAGACTAGCCTGGGATAGAGTGAAACCACACTCAGAAGAAACAAAGATAATCCACTCCACTCTGCTGCCCTGTGGCTAGCTGCCTGCTGCCCTCTGAGTAGCCGCCTGCTGCCCTCTGACTAGCTGCCTGCTGCCCTGTGGCTAGCTGCCGGCTGTCCTCTGACTAGCTGTTGGCTGCCCTCTGATTGTCTGGCTTGTAGTTGCCCTCCAAAGTAATAACTCAAACAGCACGGCTTCCCTTCTTTTTTTCTATTTTCCTCCTCCAGGCAGATAAGACTTACAGCTTGCTTGCCCTGTGTTTTTGTTTTGTTTCCTTTTTCTTCTAAACTCTAATAAAATTGGTTTAGAGTTTCTGAATAGATAAGTAAAGAAAGAAAGAGGCTGGGGTGCAGCTTAGTTGGTAAGACTGCATGCTTGAAGCCCTGGGCTCATCTCCCATTGTGCCTGTAATACCAGCACTTGGAAGGTAGAGGCAGAGGATCAGAAGTTTGAGGCCGTCCTAGATTTTATAGTGAGTTTAAGAACAGTCTGGACTACATGAGACTCTGTCTCAGGAAAAGAGGCAAGGAGGTGGTGTGCTCATGAGGCAGGTAGGTCCCTGTGAGTTTGAAGCCAACTAGAGCTACATAGTGAGGCCCTGTTTTGAAAAAGAAAGAAAGAGGAAAACTAAGGGAGGAAGAAAATGAGGGGAAAGGGGAAGAATGCATGCAGGAGGATGTGCATGCTTTATACATACATGATACCATTTTACATAGGGATTATGTAAATCCCTTATGCGAGAATGGGAAGGTACCAGAACTGTGGTTCCCCAGGGCCAGCCATAGTCACATGAGCACGAGCGGCACAGTACACAAACCGGAAACAGGGAAAGAAGAACTAGAGAACCCCTCCTCCCTGCCACAGAGGTCCAGGCCTGCTTTCTGGTGGCAAGAATGATGGTGCAGGAGATCCAATTCACAGTGGCTAGAATTCAGCAGCACTACAGACACCTGGGCACGCAGGACACCAAGGCAGGAGAATTGGGAAATTGAGTCCTTCTGTCTCTTTCCATCTCTCACTCTCTCCAAAAACAATGCCATTATATAGCAACTAATAGGCACCTACTGGGTACTCTCTCAAAAGCAGGACACCCTTACCTCTCTAGTGTAGGTGAGACATGCTGCAGGATACAGCCCACACTGGGCTGTAAAAAGGGTTTTCAATACATTTAAAAGAACTAAAATCACACAATCTGCCTCTGATCACAATGAAATAAATGTGTTCTATAGCAGAAGGAAATCAGAAATATGTGGAAATTATACAGCCGGGGGGGGGGGGTCAAAGATATCAGCAGGGGAATTAGAAAACACTTTCAGATGAATAAAGTGAAAAATCCAACAAGCCACCCCCACCCCTTGGAACACAGAAAGAGTGCCCAGGGGGAGAATGTGCCCTGTAAGCACCTGCATAAAAAAGATTTCAAATTAGTAACCTGACCTTTCACCTTAAGAACCCAGTAAAGGGCAGGAGAGATGGCCGCGGGTTCAGAGCACTCGCTGCTCTGGCAGAGCACTTGAACTTGGCTCAGGAACTTGAGGACTGAGGTTCAGTTTCCAGCACCCACATGGTGGTTCGCATTCAGTCACCTGCTGAACTCCAGGTCCAGGGCATCTGGTGCCCACTTCTGGCCTCTGTAGGTGCCAGGCATGTATATAGTACCTGTGCACACTAGGACACATGAAAATAAATACACAGATCTTTAGGGAAAAAGGGAGTGGGAAAGACAGACAGCTCAGTAGTTAGGAGCACATGGAGCTTCCACAGGACTCCTGGTCGGTCCCCAGTACCAGTATGGTACAGCTTACCACCGCCTCTAACTGCAGCTCCAGGGAGAGGAAGGGCACTGCCCTCTAGCTTCAGAGGGCCCTTCACTCACACGCACATGCACACTGAGACACACATGCACATGTAAACATAATTCTTAAAAACAAAAGACAGACCCCAGTGAAAATGACTGGCAGCTTCTGTGTGTAACCCTGGTCCTTGGGAGGTGGCGTGTGGGTGTGTCAGGAGTTCACGGTCAGTGTCAGCTAAGTGGGGAGTTTGAGGCCAGCCCAAGTCTCCCTCAGCAGAACAAATCAAAACCAAAAAAATAATGAGAAGAATCTGAGCAGACCTGTAAGCAGGGAGTGGCTCAGCCGTCAGGGTCAGGGTGGGGGGCGTCCCAGGAGCAGCTTGGCAGCTGGGGTACTTGCTGCACTTCCCAGACACAGATCTGGCTCCCAGCGGCTGCGACTCAGCTGCAGGTGATCCAGTGCCACCTTTCACCTCTGAGGGCCGTGTGTGGATGTGGCACACTTTGTCCACAGAAAATAAATGCACAAAGAAATATCAAAAAAGGAAAAAACTCTCCCAAACCTGGTGTGGTAGTTCATACCTGTAAGCCCCCAGAAAAGAGGGGCTGAGGCAGAGGGCTGTGAGTATCAGGCTAGACTGAACTATGAAAGTCTTAACTCAGAAAAGACTGGGACTGGGACTAGGACTTAGCATAGCTTGTGTGAGGCCCTAAACTCAGTTCTCAAAGGTACTAGAAAACCAAACCAAACAAACAAACAAACAAACAAACAAACCAACCTGAACGGGCTGAAGATCTACATCAATGGTAGTGTGCCTGGCAATGGTAGTGTGCCTGGCAATGGTAGTGTGCCTGGCAAAAAATGGTAGTGTGCCTGGCAAAAAATGTTTAAAATCTTAGCAAAGACAATGTAAAGCAGAACATAGGCAAATGGATAAATTTATGAATAGGATTAACTAAAAAACTGGGCAAGGTAATTTCAGTACTTGGCAGGAGGACCATGTGTTCAAGGCTAGCCCCAGCGGCTTGGTGAGAGGGAGCGGGAGGGAGGAATAGTAGGACAGAGAGGGAGAGGCAGAGGACTGAAGAACAACAAAAGATCCTTAGCAGATGAGCAACCTAAGCCAGCAATGTGGCTGTACTCGTTTGAATGTCTCCCATAAGCCTGTAGGCAAAGGAGGTGTGGCTTTGTCGGAGTAGGTAAGGTCTTCTGGGGGAAGTGGCTCAGTTCACTTCCGGCTGCCTGCGGATCCAGAAGTAGGCCTCTCAGCTCCTTCAGCACCTGTCGGCCTGCACGCAGACACGCTTCCCACCACGATGATAATGGACTAAACGTCTGAAACTGTAAGCTAGTCCCAATTAAATGTTTCCTTTGTAAGAGTTGCTGTGGTCATGATATCCCTTTACAGCAAAAGAAACCCAAACTAAGACAGAAACTCGTACCAGAGACTCGGGCATTGCTGGGATAGGCCTGACCATGCTTTTGTCTGGAAGAATGTGGACTTTGGGCCTGTCTTAGGCACGCTCCATAACGCCCGGCTTTTTTTTTTTTTTTTTTTTTTTTTTTTTTGGTTTTTCGAGACAGGGTTTCTCTGTGTAGTCCTGGCTGTCCTGGAGCTCACTCTGAAGACCAGGCTGGCCTCGAACTCAGAAATCCGCCTGCCTCTACCTCCCAAGTGCTGGGATTAAAGGCGTGCGCCACCAACGCCCAGCTCCGGCTTTTTTTTTTTTTTTTTTAAACCAGGTAAACAAGAATAAAGGCAGAAATAAGAGCCATTCTGGCCAGCCTTGGGTATTTAATGAGTTACAGGCCAACCTGGGCTACAGTGTGAAACCTCTTTCAAAAACCAAACAAGATCAACAGAAGTCAAAGGGGCAGGCGCTAACCCACACAGCTCAGTGGGAGAGCTCTTGCCTGCTCGCCTAGTATGCTGGAGGCTCGAGGCTCAAGCCCAGTACTGAAAATCGAACCCATGCCAATAAGAGCTGGTGTGACCAAATCCTAAACCATGTGCTTAGCGTGTGTAAAGTCCTGGATCCGTCCCAACTCTAACAGAGCACAGCGGGGTTGGGGGGTAGGGTGGGGTGGGGTGATGCATACCTTTAATCTCAGCAGTCGGGAGTAAATGGTGGATTTTTTTTTTGACCTGAAAAGTCCCAGGCTCTCTGGGCTGGTCTTTTCTCTGACCATTTTCCCCACCTTGTGTTGGCCATGGAATTCCCTGGAGCCTCAATAATATCTTCTGAATATTGGCATTAATGCTAAGTTTTATATAACCTTACATTTATACATTCCTTTGTTTGGAAGGGTGGGAAAGAGCATAGAAATGCCCAGTGCTCGCTCGGCAGGTGGGGTAGCTGCAGGGCCTGCCTGTATCAGAGAAGCTGCTGTACTTTCTCAATTCTGAAGAAGGAAACTTGACATTCAAGTTTTCCCTAGGGAGCCATAGCTCCACAGGCAGCTCGGGGCCACTTCCTGTGTCCCTTCCTAAAGTGAGCCTGAACTGCAGGCTTTCAAGTGAAGCTTCTATAAACTGTTTCTCATGTTCTGTGAATGCTCCCAACAAACTCATAGTGGGCAAACCTTCCCTCCTCTGAATCCTCTTCCTGTTCTGATTATTGTTGTTGTTGTTGTTATTATTATTATTATTATTGACACATGTGCACATGTGGAGGCCAGAGGACAGTTTTAGAGTTGGCTCTCTTCTTCCACCTTTAAGTTTGGGGAATCGAGCATGGGTCACCAGTCTTTCATGGCAATCACCTTTTCTTGTTCTAAGTAATTAATGTTATGGAGGCTGAGACAAGAGCTTACTCTGTAAAGTACTTGTTTTGGGAGCGTAAGGGCCTGAGTTTGATGCCTGGAACTCAGCCTGACTTAGTGACTTCAGCTTGTAATAAGAGCGTGCCCAGGACATGGGAAGACCCCAGCAGAACCTGTTGGGTGCGCTCTAGTGAGAGGCCCTGTCTCAGACAAAATCCCGGTGGATGGATGGACCAGAGGAAGGACACTGGAAGTTGACCTCTGGATTCCACAAGCACACCCCCACACAGAAACGTGTACACCCCCAACCACCAAAATTAACACTGTAAGGCTAAGGATGTAATCAAGCTGGTAACATTCTTGCCCTAGCATGTAGGAAGCTATGGCTTCAGTCTTCAACACTAAATCACACTGGGATGGTGGAGTGTAGTAGTACTTAAGCACTTGAAAGAAGAGGTTAAGGCTATCATATCATATTGCTTGAACCCAGGCTAAGCTTCTTAAAACCCTATCTCAAAACACATACCACACACGCACACACGCGCGCGCACAGACACACACACACACTCATTCACACTCTGAGGTAGATTGTACTTGATTTAAGGGCCCTCTGGGTCTGCTGTATTCTGTGTAGTAAGACTAGTTTTCCAGTGCCCTTTCTCTCTCTCTCTCTCTCTTTTTTTTTTTTTTTGGTTTTTCAAGACAGGGTTTCTCTGTGTAGTCCTGGCTGTCCTGGAACTCACTCTGTAGACCAGGCTGGCCTCGAACTCAGAAATCCGCCTGCCTCTGCCTCCCAAGTGCTGGGATTAAAGGCGTGCACCACCACGGCCCGGCTCGCCCTTTCTCTTAATACTGACACATTGCCACTTTTGAATTAGAAAATCATATATCCTTAAGCAATATCAGTTGTAAATAAAAGCAATAAAGGATGTTATATATAAAAACCCACCCAAGCCGGGCGTTGGTGGCGCACGCCTTTAATCCCAGCACTTGGGAGGCAGAGGCAGGCGGATTTCTGAGTTCGAGGCCAGCCTGGTCTACAGAGTGAGTTCCAGGACAGCCAGGGCTACATAGAGAAACCCTGTCTTGAAAAAAACAAAAAACAAAAAACAAACAAACAAAAACCCACCCACGCTGTGTATGGTGGCGCATACGCACACCTTTCATTCAGTACTTGGGGATCTCTGAAATAAGATCTGGTCTACACAGTGAGTCCCAGACAGTCAGAATAATGTAATGAGACCCTTTCTTGAAACAAACAAAAAATGGAAAATGGTAAATTTTAAGGACATGTATTTTTTCCTAATTAACATCAACAAAAGTGCCAGGCACACTAAACGTTTAAATCCAACGTTTAAATCCCACGTTTACATCCCAGTACTCAGGAGGCAGAGGCAGACAGATCTCTGAATTCAAGGCCAGCCTGGTCTACTGGGTGAATTCTAGGTCAGGGTACACAGAGAAACCCTGTCTTTTATACCCAAATCAACATCATCCAAAACAACCTCCAAAACAACAAAAATAACTTATTAAAAGGAGACAGAACAAAAGCAACTGAGGGCGACTAGAGTGTTGGGGTTGTGGGAGGGAGCAGAAGTTGGGCTGTTCCTGACGTCACAGAAACAAAACCTAAACCCCTAAACTTTATATGAGGCAACACTAGGCTATCCAAAGGAACCAGGCCACTAAAATCATTACAAAAGTCATAGGGAAAGGCTGAGGCACTGGGCTGCACTGGAGAGACCCTTAAATGAAACCTCAGATCTAGGCTTGGCTCCTGGTCTAAGGAAGAAAAAGCTATAAAAGCCTTTATTGGGACACTTAGTGATATTTGAATATGAATTTCAGGTTAGATAACAGCAATTTAACCAAGTTACATTTTCTGAATTTGATAATTATGTGAGCTTTTAAAAGGGTGTCCTTGATGTTAGTGAAAGCTCGACCTATTTAAGGGGTAAAAGTCTTAGTCTACTCTATCTCAGGGCATTAACAGAGATAATAGTATAGACCGTGGGGGTGATAAAGAGAGTGGGGCAAACCTCCGTCCGCCAGTCTTGTAGTGAGTACCTGGAGAAGTTTGTTTAAGTGATTGTGCAGCTGCCCTTTGTCCTTCTTTTCACATGAGTTCTTCTGATGCAAGGTGGAAAAGGCCTTCTATGATGTTTTTGAGTCGGGTCTCAAGTAGTCTAAAACTCTGGGTATGGCTGAAGCTGTGCTTGATGTAGTGACAGAGTGCCTGGCACAAGCTCTGGGGAGAGGGTTAGTCCTGCAGGTAAAGCGAGTACACCCTCCTTGTCACTTACCATGTCCTCTTGCTCTTGGAAGCCCTGAGTGACATACTGGTGTTCTTACCTTATAGAATGTGTCTCTTACATCATGGCACCCATGGCTAAGAGCCAAAAATGAAATTAGTCTGAGGTAACAAAGTTTACTTTGTACCCATGGACAATTTTTTACATATATATATATATATATATATATATATATATATATACACACACACACACACACATACATACACATATATGTATGTATGTATGTATGTATATACATACACATACACATATACATACACACACATACATATATACATGTATGTGTGTATATATGCAGGGTGGGGGTAGGGGTAAGTTCGGATAGCATAGGAGGTGGGGCAACAGTATTCTAGGGTCGGACAACAAAGGAACAGGGTGACATGGGGTGGGCAGCATAGGAGCTGGGTATCAGTTTGGGGAGAGAGCACAGGTACTGAGGGACCCTGCTCCAGTGTTGGATTCCTCTCTGCCTGTTCATTACTTGGTTCCTCCAGGTATAGATGGGCTTTTCCAAGGGTCCTTGGGTTAGAGTTAATCACTTTCATAACACAGTCTAGGCCACCCATTTCTTCATTGTCTTCCCTAGTCTCTTGGAAGACTGGAGGCTTCTGGGGCTGCTCTGGCTCGGGGGATGCTGGGAGTTAGTGAATGTGTGACTCTGCAGGGACCCTGGGGCAGGCAGGTGGGTTTATGGGCAGAGGCTTGGATGAACCTGTCTGTATTTATCTGTTCTTTACTGCAGAGGCTGCTGCCTGAGCTCGGGTAATGTCTTGAAAATCTCATTTTGCCACTGTTGAACAAGGCTGGTAGAGCTCCAGCGAGCTCCTTTTGGGCTCCTTAGAAGGAGTCACCTGTCTGTACTTGCTACTTAAGCAGAGCCATACCCCTGAAAGGGATCTCTTGGCTGCCTATGTGGGGTTCAGATGGTGAACTGGACAGGCATGGTTCTGATCTTCCAGAAGCCCAGGAAAATATGAACTAATGAATTTCAACAGTGCAGTGTGTCATAGCAACAGAAAGAGCAATTGCAGAGCATCCAGGCAGTATGTATTTTTAAATATTTTTTTTTTTTAAAAACAAGATCTTGTGTTGCCCAGGCTGCTTTCCAAACTTGTTACCTAACCTTGATCTGACCTTGAATTTATTTTTATTTTAAAATTATGTATGTATGTATGTATGTATGTGTGTATGTGTATGCATGCATGTATGTATGTATATGTACACTAGTGTGTGTAGTTACCTGAGAAGTCAGTGGTATCAGATGCCCGTAGCTGGAGTTGCAGGTGGTTTTGAGCTGCTGGGGTGGGTGCGCTGGGCCTCTGCCGGAGCAAGCAATACTGACCTTAACTGCTGAGCCATCTGTCTGTCCCTGACTTTGTCCTCTTGACCGTCCTACTTCTTAAGTGCTGTTATAGGATAAGTCACTTACTGTACCTGACCTAACATTTTCTTTCATTAAAAAAACTCTAATGGCAGCCAGGTACCCTTAATTGCAGCATAGACAGGTGGATCTCTGTGATCAACATAGAGAGTTCTAGGCCAGCCAGCACTGTCTCAAAAAAGAGTGTGGAGGTGCACACCTTTAAGCCCAGAATATGGGAGGTAGAATCAGGTGGATCTCTGTGAGTTTGAGGTCAGCCTGGTCTATGGACAGCCAGAGCTACATAGAGAAACTCTGTCTCAAAACAAAATGAAACAAAATATAATATAATAATAAAATACAAACAAAAAATAAAGTCAGAAGACCAGAGGAAAACATCTGCCTACTTGTTCACTGAAGGACTCAGTTGGAGTAAAAAACAAAACATTGAGAACGAAGGCCCAAGGTACAGATGTACTGCATTCAAAGAAAAGGAAATACAAATGGTGTTTAAACATATGAAAGCAAACACCCAGCTTCTAGTCAAAGAAATGCAAATGAACATTGATGGGCTATCCCTTCTATTGGGCTGCCTGGAACTTACGGCTGATAGCTGGGGTAGCCCTGAAGGAAGTCTGGAGCCAAGTCATGACCTTAACTTTAAAATTCAAAACTTTAAGCCATCTGGGTGCTCCAGCTGTCTGGTGTCAGCCCTCAACAGGTTGAGGCAGATGGGTCAAGGGTTCATGGGCTTTTGTGGCTGGCCCCATAGCAAAATACAATGTAAAAAAATATGTAATTTATTTTTATTTTCCTTGGTGTTTTGCCTGCATGTGTGTTTGTGTGAGGGTGTCAGAAGTCCTAGAAGTGGACTTACCGAAAGGTGTGAACTGCCACGTGGGTGCTGGGAATTGAACGCCAGTCCTCTCAACTGCTGAATCATCACTTTAGCCATTAAAAATACATTTTAAGAAGACATACTGGTAGTTGAGTGTTTATAACTCAGTGATACTCATCCCTGAAGATAAATGTATTTTTAAAAAAACATTGACAATACTTTTAATGTTTACTAATCTAGAAAGGAAAAAGTCTCATGATTACCATGAACTTAATACCTAGTCATTCCAAACACTTTGTATGTGTATTAGCTATTACTACTTTTGTGATTGCTCATGCTGGACTGTGTGTCCAGCTGTATTTAAAGATTTATTTTGAGAGGGGGCAGGGTCTCACTATGTTATATGTTACCCAGGCTGGGCTTGAACTTGTGCACTCAAGTGATCTTCCTCTTCAGCCTCCCGCTGCTGGGACTACAGGGGTGCTCAACCATACTGGGCTTCATATGAAAAATCAAAAACCAAAATACTGTTAAACCTGTACCACATGGGCTAGCCAGATGGCTCAGGGAGTAAGGATGCTTGCCAGCCCCAAGCCTGATGATCCCCGTTGGATCCTTGGGACCTATATGATAGGCAGAAATCAAGCCCTGCATTGTCCCCGGACCTACACTTGCCACTGTGGCATCCATACATGACCAAGGACTCTCAAGTTCCTACACACAGACAAATATCACATCAGATGCAAAGGCAGTAGTTCAGGGTTATCATAAGCAACATACCAAGTTCAAGGCTTACCTGGGTTATATGAAACCCTGTCTCAAAAACAAAAGATGTCACTCCTTCTGGTTAGTTTGTCTCACAAAGATACAGACTGCCGTGAACAGAGGCCTCCGTGAAGCACTGAGGGGCGCTGGAGCACCCAGGGCCTCCGCCTCACCTGGCACACTGCAGTAGAGAGCCCTGTGTGCGTTGTGCACCCCGAGTCAAGGAGGGCCGGGAGTGATGCACCACAGCTGCACTTCTGCGGTTTCTGCGAGGGCACCAATGGCCTAGGGTCACCATCCTTGGAGTGACTCTTCAGCTACACAGGCCATTCTTAAGCCAGTATGGTAATAATACTGGCCTGCCAGCTAGGATCCTTGTCAGAAGCAAGTCTATTAGTTTGTAGAAACTTTGGCCTTGTCTGCCTCTTCCTGCAGGCCTTTGCTCTGGGGTCTGCCTGGCCAGGAGGCAGGCTTGGCGAGGGATCCTGGGAAGGGAGGCTGATTACTGCCTGCGAGGGCGAGCAAGAGGCTGGAGCAAAGCCTGCTTCACTTGAGTGTTTGTGTGCCTGACAGCCACCCTTTAGCTAGGTGAATTCTTTCAGTAAGGCTCTCATTCACATTCTGCCAAGACATCAGCCACCTATTCTTGAGTTCACACAAAAAATTAAAAGGAAAACAACAGTCCTGCTAATTTAGCAACTTGGGAGATGCAGCTGGTGCTCTCTGGGCACCAGAAAGGCTGGCCTTCAGCCTTCAGGCCTCAGCCTGAGGGAGGTCTCCCAGGAGTTATTTTGTATCCTGCAGCTCAAGGCTTCATTGTGACAGCTGAGTGACTTAGCTGGCACTGTGGGATGGAGAATGATAAAGGTGCAGAGCACAGGCAGCTTGGTAGCGGGGATGGCACTGGGTGGTGGGGAGGGTACATGCCTGGCTTCGCCTAGGCCTCCTATGAGCCCCTACTTAAGCAGCTGCTGCTGCCCAAGGCACAGCAGTTCTGCCTTCCTCACTCCACCCTCTCTGAGAAGCAGTCCTCATATTGATTAAGTGTAAGGCTTTTGTTGTCCGAAGAAAGTGGTAATTCCCATATCCTTGGCAATTGGTATGTGCAAATGCATGCCTGCCTGCCTGTCAGTCAGTCAGTCTGTCTGTCTATGTCTCCAGACCTAATCATGCCTGCCCTGACAGTTGTTGTCTTGGTGACTGCCAGTAGCACCTTCTTTTTCTTGCATTACGGTTCAGGACTCCTTCCTCCTATCTCTAGGCTGCGATCTCTGGTGCCAGCTTCCTCTCCCACTGACCTGTGGCATAGTGAGATCGTGGGCTCCTCAGATCTGCATCTGTCAATAGTGCTGCTTTCAAAAGTGCAGTCCTGAACTCTCAAATACCCAGAAAAGGGCACTCTTATGGAGGAATGGCCCCAGCCTCCTGGAGGGCAAGCAGAACGCAATGGTAAAAGCCTGGCTGGGAATACTGACCTCCCACCAAGTACTCAGCACCTCAGGGTCACAGTTTCCTTGTCTGTAGAACAGGGGATAATAGCAGTATTTAAACTAGATTGTTGTGAGGATCAAATGAGCCAATTCAGGGAAATCACTTAGCTTTGTAAGTACTCCATGAGTGTTAGCTATTATTAACAACATTGTTACACCAGACACTTTAAAGCCATGTTCAGCAAATGTGCTCCTGGAGTCCACTTCAGCAGCCGGAGTTCTCACACTGTTTGTCTTCCAAGGTTTTGAGTGGAGCCACAGAATTGCACAACACCATGCCAACGTCATTTCCCCAACTCCTTTAATTGATGAGAATAAATTGTGCTTCTCTTAGCTGTCGTGTAAATCAGCTCCTAGGTCATTAGCCATTTCTTAGAGCTCCAAAACTAGACCTAGAAACTGCAAAGAGAGTTTTGAACAGATTCAAGGCAGAATTTATTTCTCTCTCCCTTGAGACGCAGACCTATCCCCAAGCAACATCCATATTTTCAAAAGCTTCATTCACAGCAATGAGAAAACAGTTATTTTGAAGTCAGGAAGCCAGTTTCTGTGATAGTTCATTTTGAAGTGCTTTGACAGATATCTGGGACTAAGCTGAATGGAGTGGCGTGCCTAAGAGGTGGAGGCTGGTTTGAGATCAGCCTGGGCTTTGTAGCAAGAACATGTATCAGAACAAAAAAACTGGTACTGTGATCTGTAGAGACCAAACATTTAGGTACAGAAGGGCAAAACGGTGTCTTTTAAAATGGTTTGGAAACCTTGAGTTGGTGGCACACACTTTTTTTTTTTCCCCTGAGACAGGGTTTCTCTGTATAGCCCTGGCTGTCCTGGAACTCACCATGCTGGCCTCGAATTCAGAAATCCACCTGCCTCTGCCTCCCAGAGTGCTGGGATTACAGGCGTACGCCACCACCGCCCGGCGGTGGCACACACTTTTAATCTCAGCATTTGGGAGGCAGAGGCAGGCAAATTTGGGAGTTTGAGGCCAGCCTGGTCATAGAGCCAGTTCCAAGACAGCCAGGGCTATACAGAGAAAACTAGTCTCAAAAAATACCCAAAACAAACAAACAAAAAAAGTATTTGCATTGCTTCTCATTGTTTTGGCTAAGGTCAGGGTAGAGATGTACTTGTGAAGGATTGCATTCAGGAGTATGTGTGAACACCACCACTTGCTTGCCATATCAGATAAACTTCATTTCTGTTTAGCTTAATGCATCAAAGTTTATTCTCCTTGTAGCAAGTCAGAGCTGTGGAAGGAATCACCTGTATTCAGTTACTCAGGAGTCCAATCGAAACAGAGTTAGGCTAACTTGTTGCTCATCCTGTGGCTTCTGAGATGTTACTGAAGATAAGGAAGAGAAGAGATGGAGAATGGGTTGCTCTAATTCTTTTGTGTGAGCCTTTGTGATTGATCTATGTGTAGTGTATGTGTGTGCAGCGTGTACCCGCGGAGGCCAGGGGAGGACACTGAGTGTCTTGCTCTATCACTACTCTCTACCTTCATCCTTGGAAACAAGGTCTCTCACTGGACTAGGGCTAGGCTGGTGGCCAGCAAGCCTCAGGGATCCCCCTGCCTCCTCCCCAGCAGTGCTGTGGCTCAGGTGCCTACTGTCATGTCATGCTGCTTTATTTTCACAGGGGTGTTGGATTCTCTTGCTTGCACAGGAAGCACTCTTATCCACTGAGCCATCTCCCCAATCCCAAATTTTCTCACTATGTAACCAGTCTGGCCTCCAATTTACAACCCTCCTTTTCAGCCTTAAGTGCTGGGATCATAGGTATGTGTTACCATACCCTCACTTTTAAACTCTTGACTCCCAAAATAAGATGCATTGCTTCTAATGTTCATCACCAATGGGGACTGTCCCACAGCCTGCCCGAATAGAAAGGAAAGCATTGATGCACAAGGGAACACGGAGAATAACTGGGGAACAGTCTTGTTATCACAAGGATGGATACTGTGAACTACAGGTAATCTAGATTTGGTGTTGTTAGTTTGTACTGGCTAGTTTTGTGTGTCAACTTGACACAGGCTGGAGTTATCATAGGAAAAGGAGCTTCACTTGGGGAAGTGCCTCTATGAGATCCAGCTGTGGGGCATTTTCTCAATTAGTGATCAAGTGAAGGAGGGCCCCTTGTGGGTGGTGCCATCTCTGGGCTGGTATTCTTGGGTTCTATAAGAGAGCAGGCTGAGCAAGCCAGGGGAAGCAAGCCAGTAAGTAACATCCCTCCATGGCCTCTGCATCAGCTCCTGCTTCTGACCTGCTTGAGTTCCAGTCCTGACTTCCTTTGGTGATGAACAGCAATGTGGAAGTATAAGCTCAATAAACCCTTTCCTCCCCAACTTGCTTCTTGGTCATGATGTTTGTGCAGGAATAGAAACCCTGACTAAGACAAATTCAAGTCACAAGTGCTGATTCAGGAAGCAAACTCTAGGGATTATTACGGGCTCTTTACTAAGGGCAATCACAGCATATATAGCAGAAGGATGGGGAGGAGCAAGATCTCAGTCCCAATTACTAGGTTCACCAAGTCCTATCAACCACTAAGGCCAGGCACATGAAGCAGATTAATAGAGAGCAAACTCCAGAAGGGGCAACTGGAATAGCTGTAGTGGGCAGGAGCTACTCAAGATGTATTACTTTGGATCTCCCAAAGGGAAAAGCTAAGATGGCTGCTGTATACATGTATACCATAGAAGAAAAATAGAAATAATCATATAATATATATTGTATGTAATGTTTAGATATTAGTGTCCTCTTGGTTATGAGCCTTAGCCATTAGCTATTAGTTGACTGAGCCATATTTCTCTAGGCAGTATGTATATGTGTATGTATATGTATGTATATTTACTTGAGACAGGGTCTTGCTGAGTAGCTTTGGCTGGCCAGGAACTCAGTATGTATAGCAGACTAGTCTCAGGTTTACAGAGATCTGTGGCCTACCAAGTGCCAAGATACAGGCATGAGTCTCAGCTAAGCGTGGGAAAAGGCTGTAATCCCAGTTATGTGGGGTGCTGAGGTACAAGGACTACAATTCCAAGGCCTACCTAGGCCTTGTCTTAAAAAGAAGGACACTGATAATAAAACCAAAGAGCTTGGAACAGTGCTGTAGTAAGATACCTATTTGCTAGCACAGATGAGGCCTACTTTCAATTCTCAGTACCACTAAAAATGAAACTAAACCCCCCTTGGTTGGAGCAATGGCTCAGTTGCTAAGTGTGTTGTGTATTGCTCTATGGAGGACCAGAATTCCCAGCAACAAAGTGGGTGGCTCACAGCCCCCTGAGTACAGCTCCAGAGCATCCAGTGCCCTCTGGCCTCTGAGCACCTGTACTCTCATGCACAGACTCAATTCCCACATGCAACATAATTAAAATAAAACACATGTTTAAACACTAACAATAATTGAGAGCTAGAAAGATGAGCCGTGGTTAAATGCACTTGCTGCCTTTGCAGAGGTCTGAACTTAGTTCCTGGCGCCTATATGGTGGCTCACAACCATCTGTAGATCTAGTTTTAGGGAATTCAGTGCCCTCTTCTGGCCTCTCAGTCACCAGGCATGAATTCAGCACACGACATAAATTTAGACAAAACACTCATACATATAAAATAAAAATAAATCTTAAGCCAGGTGGTGGTGGCGCACGCCATTAATCCCAGCACTTGGGAGGCAGAGGCAGGCGGATTTCTGAGTTCGAGGCTAGCCTGGTCTACAGAGTGAGTTCCAGGACAGCTAGGGCTACACAGAGAAGCCCTGTCTCAGGAAAAAAAAATCTTAAAAATAAAACAAGCAATCCTCATTTTGTGAGGCAGTAAGTTTTATGTGAACAGCAATATACTCACATATTGGCCCAGGTCCTCACATATGGTAGATGCTTGATAAGTATTTGTTAAATAAATGAATAAATTTAATCTAGAAAGTTTTTTAAATTGGTGTTGGTAGCTCATGTTTCTAATTCCCAAACTGGGAAGCTTAAGGCAAGAAGATTGCCTTGTGTTGGAGATCAGTCTGGGCTATAGTATAAACACCAATCTAAAAGAGACAAGCAACAAAACAAGATCGATTTTTATAAGTTCTTTACATATATGATCTAGATACAAATATTCTGTTTTCTAATAATTGTTGTGTTAGAGGCCAGCCTTCTCAATGTACATGTATCCTAATCACTCTATATCTGGAAATGTCCCATTTCTTCAAGAGAGTTGATGACACAGGCGCTAAGTTTTCCTTCTTAGTCACATGATACCAAGCATCTCATTATTTAAATCGGCAACTTCTACACTGAATTTCATGTTGCAAGTTCACCTTTCAAGTTCCATCCCAAGGAAGGTCAATGGGACGAGACTGTTGAGCCATCCTTCTAAATCAAAAACTCTCTTGTAGAAGAAAGACATACTCGAACTCTCATATAAGAGGCTCAGATACAGAATTCCACAGGGAGTGGAGGTATGGCTCAGCTGATAGCATACAAAAGGTCCTAGCTTCTATCTTTAATCCCCAACATCACACCAAAATAAATAAATAAATAAATAAACTACACATGCCTTCAAGGATCTTTTTCCTTCATAAGCACTGGCCTGGATTCACCTGGACTGCCTAGAACTGTCCTCAGTTTTGCCTGTTACAATCCCAGCCTTGTGAGTGCTGGAATTATAGGAGAGCCACTACAACTGGCCAGCTTGGTTGATTAAATAAAGATCTGTTAATCTAAAAGCTATCTTTTAAATACGTATTCGACAGCAAACATCATAAGCCTGCAGATTTCCTATAGAGTCTTATGTAATTATGTAAATTTGCACAGGAAGTTTTGAAAAGATACTGATGGAGACTGGGGACTTAGTATAATATGGTAGAGTACTTGGCTCTCAATTCTGAAACCTGGGTTCCTTCCCCGAGGACCAAATAAACAAACTTGGGCTGGGGATGCACACCTGCCCTCAGTGCTTAGGAGGCCAGTGCAAAGGCTCAGAAATTAGACTGAAGGATAGCAAGTTTTAGGCCAGCCTGGGTTATGTACGGACCAGTTTTATTTACACAAAAATTAAAGTTTTTAGTATGAATGTAAGTATATGTAATTCTATCACATGCACACAGGTACCCACAAAAGCCAGAAGAGAGTTTGCTTATCTGGGCCTGGAGTTAAAGGTGGTACCCAGTGTGGATCCTTGGAACTGAACCTGGGTTCTCTGCAAGAACAAATTCTTTTAACTATTGAGCCATCTTTTCAGCTCCAGTCCTCCCTTACTAAAAGCAAGAGAGCTTGCTCTTCTCTTGCTCTGGCTTTTCCCTCCCTGCTCCCCGCCTTCTCCCCATGCCCTTTGCCCCTCCATGTGCTCATGGCTGGCCTCTACTTCTCTACTTGCTCTCTCTGCCTTTCTCTGCCTCTATTATCCTCTTAACTCTCCTCCCCATGTCCTGAATAAACTCTATTCTGTATTAAAAAGAGAGAGAGAGAGAGAGAGAGAGAGAGAGAGAGAGAGAAATGAAGAAAAAACCCCAAACAAATGATAAATAACAATTCGTACCTCCAATATTCTAATTTAAGTAGTCTCAGGTGAGACCTAGAGCAAAGAAAGGTTGGGCTAACACTCAGATGGTTGTAAATATGGCAAGTGCAAGAATCACGTATAAATTGCTTCAGGACACCTCCATAGATAGAGGAAGGGCAGTTATTTGGATGAGCAGGCTGGTGGTCTGTACAATAGGAAGATTAATTAGGAAAAGCTGTGATTACACGATTGGGTAAATGCTTGTATTTATTTGGTTCTTCAACAAGCACTAAATTTTATACAGACCAGGGCTACAGTAGGGAGCAGAACACTGTGGGCCCCTGCACAGGCCAGGAAAACTTGATAGGAAGCAGCAGCTGAGCCTAGAAGTCAGAGTCCTTCAAGGTCTCTGTCAGATAAAGTAGGGAGTGAGGGCACTGCACAGAGAGAGAACAGGGAGCTGGCCACAGGTCAGAGAGGAGTAGCGTTGGCTGTACTCCTCCGTTGACTCACTGGTTTCAGACCTGATCCAGAATGCATTTAAAGGATTCAAAGCTTTGTAAGTTGTGGAGGTGAAGCTTACATCTCAGCTCCTGGAGGCTGAGGCAGGAAAATTTCGGAATTGGAGGTCAGGCAGAGAGAGAGATGCAGTGAGTTAGTTCCACATTAGCCACCTCCAACAAAACAAGCAAGCAACCAACCAATCACAAAGTAGGAAGGCACATAGGAGGTGTGGGGTGATAGCATCTGAGGCTAGCTTGGGTTGTTCCTTTACAGAGCTTGAGTTTATTAAATCATTTAATGATTGACTGATAACCTCTTCTGTCCAGGACTGTTGAAATCAGATGTTGGAACTCTGTGGGTACCCATTTCTAATTAGCCTTGGCAGTTTGAAGGTTTGCATAGGCTAATGCTTATTTTTTTCTTTTTCTTTTGAGTTCTCAAGAATGCTGATAGTAACTGGTGTGGTTCTATGGTTTTAATGCCAGCTAGGAAGAGGTAGAGGTAGGATATCTATAAGTTCAAGGTTGGTCTGGTCTACAAAACTAGCTCTAGGACAGTCAAGAAGACTACATAAACCCTGCTCCAAGGCTAATGTTTTGTTTTGTTTTTAATTTTATGTTCTGTGCATTGGTCATTTGCTTGCATGCATGCTCATGTGAGGGTGTTGGATCTCCTGGAACTGTTGTTACAGATATTGGACGCTGCTATGTGTGTGCTAGGGATTGAATTTGGGTCCTCTAAAGAGCAGACAGTACTCTCTTAACAATTAAACCTTCTCTGTAGTCCTAGGCTAATGCTTTCTTTCTTTTTTTTTTCACTGAATAATATAGGCATTTATTGAAGTCATATTCATGCACAATATACACACTTTAAAATCAGAAGCTATATAAAACAAATCAAAGATAAAAGGGCTATTATTCATTTTTTCCTGATTTTTAAGTTTTTACCTTGTGCTTTTAATGAGTAACTTTCTTTTTAATTGTATCATTAAAATTAATAGTGAGGTCATTGGATACTTCTAGAAATGAGTCAACTGTGAGACAAAGCATGCTTCCCATGACCGTTACCTGAAAGAACATGGTGCTGATTATTCATGACTTTATGATTTTTAGACATAAATAATGAAGGGTTAAGGAGTGTGCCAAGGTAGATGATAAAATTTATCTTTAAAGGTTAGGGAGAAATAGGAAAAATAATGTCATGAAAGAAAAAGGTAAATTATAGCATGCCTGCTAGTCCACCTTCTTATTCTACCTTCTCCATATGTGAGGTTGGCTGGTTTTCTCCTTTATTCTTATGATTTAGAGTCAAAGAGAAGTAGAAAGTATAATAAGTTATGTTTTCTTTTTTTTTTCTATATTTTTTTGTTTACATTCCAAAGGCTTTCCCCTTTCCCAGATCCCCCCCACCATATGTCCCATAAGTCCTCTCCCCCCCAACTATTCCCCAATCATCCCCCCCCCCACCACCACCATTTCTCTGTTCTGGATCTACAAAACTGGATCCAATCTTTTCAGGCCCAGGGTTCTCTCCTTTCTTCTTCTTGTGAACTATTTGAATTGCTAGTTGTGCCTTGAGTATTTAGGGCTTCTGGGCTCATTAATATCCACTTATCAGTGATTGCATTTCATGTGTATTCTTTTGTGATTGGGTTAACTCGCTTATGCTTTTTAAGGGCCTAACTAAAGGTATATAGAATTCGTTGTGGGCTAGGTCCTGGATAAGTAGGTTCAGGGTCTTTCTGTCTGCAGCTTCCTTACCCACACTCCCCCAAATCAGAGTGCGTGTACGTGGCACTTCTTATCTAGCTGTCTGACCTGTCTCAGAGCAAGTAGACAAGCCCCAGAGAGCAAAGCCCCTGCAGTCCCCTAGGCTCCTTCCCCACCTTCTCTGCACTTTTTTTTTTTTTTTTTGGTTAAAGCTCAAGGACACATGGGTCATACCGTGGAATCATTCCAGTCCTAATTCTGGCTAAGAAAGTCATGGAATTATTTCTGTTGAGGGGGAAGAATTCAGCCTAGGCTAGCAGTTCTCAAATTCAAAAACAGAGAATTTCAATACAAGTCTTGAGCTAACAGTGTAGATCTGGGAACCCATTCCAGAGCTACTGAATCAGAACGTGGGTTGGGCCAAGGATGCTATCTGGGAAGCATTCTGATTCAGGTGATCTGTGGACTGCACTAAACGGCAGATAGCTGTCAGTAGTTCTGGCAGAGCCTTGCTGTTTTCCGGTGGTCAGGGACAGGTGAGATAAGATGTTAGTTTATAATGGTGCAGAATGTGTGCTATGCTTGGATTTCAATTCTAGCTATTCCTAGGTTAACTTAATTGAGCTATTTCACTCAGCAGAAACTTGAGATACCACCGATAAGAAAGGTTTAAGAGTGAGCTGTGAGTATCTCTGGCTGTTTCTATGTTATCCTCTCAGTCCTACTTATCTGAAGAGGCAGATTTATCAAAGGACAAGTAACCCTCCAGAGGAATAGCAGTGGGAAACTGTTCCCTTTCCTTGCCATATCCATTGGATAATTTTGTTAGGAAAAGAAATTACACTATATTTCTGTTTTCTGAGTTTGCCAGCTCCTAGAGCTACAGCAGCAAAGATTTAGGCAAACATCGACGACCTATTTTTTTTTTTTTTTTTTGCCGTCTCTCTTGCTATCAGGATGGCTGGGGCTTGGACCATAAGCATTAAACAAATTCTTTAAAGAGTCTGTTTACTGTGATGCTCTGGAAATCCTTGTGCACAGTGAGCCCAAGGGCCTGGGTTTCGTCCTTAGCACTGTGACAGCTCTAAGTATTAGGGCTTCCTTTTAGGTGGCATCGAGAATGAGTAAAGGCTGGCAAACGTAGACTTGGGTTCTTACAGGTTTTAGCTGCATCTTTAACATACTTGGTTCGAATATAGAGCTCTAGAGTTTTAAACCTTGTTTTTAAGACATGGTTTATTTTATTGCGCCAGATAAAATGCAGTCAGAGGGTTGGGCATGGTGGTTTACTATCTGTAATTCTATCAGTTGGGATATTGGGTAGGAGGACTGCCAAGCTTCAGGCCAACTGGTCTATAGAGCAAGACCTTGTCTTGTCTCAAATAAATGTCATCCCAAGGGACCAAGATGTAACTTAAAAAATAAAGTGCATCTGGGCAGACTATCAGAAATGCAACAAAGCAAAACAGAAGGGCTAATGAGTCAGCCAGTATTCTTAAATGTACTTTGTAACTTCTTGGAGAAAATTCCTAGCACTTGTATTATGGGGGAAAAAAACCACACCTCATAAATGCCCTCTTTGAAACAATCTAAATGAACAGGACTGAGTTATGGACTAATGCCTTGTAAAAACTCTCCTTGAGCAAGTTATTGAAGATCCTAAATGAAACAGACAGGAAGAGACTTTGAAAACCCAACCCCGGGTTTGCTTCATCAGTAATGTAACTCAAAAGTTGCCAAGCCAATCAGTGGCTGAGTTACCTTGTGTTTTGTTTCCTTGGGTTGAGCCTGAGAATGCCCAGATTTAATCTAAAGAGGTTTATGTTTTAAAAACTAACAACCAAGTAATAAAACACCTATAAAAGAGGTTTATAATGGAACTGGTGACAGTTCTGAGTGTAGTGTTACAAGTCTTCTGCTCCCCTCTCTTTAAAAAAAAAAAAACTTCCATTCACCTCTGCCCTTTGTCTTGGCTTCTTCCTCACCTCGCTGCCAAGCTCAGAAGCAGGGGAAGCTCGCACAGCAGAGTGGCCTTTGTGTATTTCTGTCTGTGTGTGACGGGGATGCTGCTGCTGTGTCTGAGATAAGAACAAAGATTGTTGGGTCTAATAAAGTACCTACATAGTTGAACAGTAGTTTCTAATGGGGAGTTGGAACACTGCTGCAGTAGTGTCAGTGGCATGAAACTGTAAGTCGTTCAGAGGAGGGAGACTGGAATTCCTACTCCTGGACATCCTACATCTCCTCATCAGGGGCCCCAAGAACATGCTGATTCAAGGACACAACTTCAGGCAACAGGTGGTTTTTCCACCCCAGCCACCACACGGGGAAACTTGGCTTTCCCAGGGACATAGGTTTGTTTCCCTTCTTCCCTGTGGTCTGGGAAGAGAAGCTGTTCATACTCTGTAGGAGGAGCCTTCTCTCAAGTCTACCTTCCTGACATTCTCAAGTATCTCTTACCAGCATCCCACCCAACTCTGGGAAGAGCATTTTTCTCTAGAGTCCGGAGGGCGCTGCAAGGCATGTGGGCAGCTTTAGAGTAGCCTTGGCTGGGCGGCCAGAGGATACCCCAGCCTCCCTCGAATGGGCCTCAGGAACTCCGGGGGCCCGGGGGAAGCCTGGAAAACCGAACTTCACCATCAGCTTTCCTTACAGCGCTGGTTGGAGACAAGGGAAGGGCCCTCCAGCGGTCGCCCCCCGCCCAACCCTCTGCCATCCAGCTGCACAGTCCAGGAAGCACCCCGAACACAGCTCCGAGCTCGCCAGCCTCCCGCAGGCCGGGAGAGGGCATCCTGAGGGGCAGCTTCCCTCACCAGCCTGCGTCTGACATCCCCACTCCCACCCGAGGATGCCTGTCCGCAGTCGCTGAATGTCACTGCTCCCTCTTCCTCCTGATCAGGGTAGAGACAGCTCCTGAGGCATTTCCCCACCCCAAAACTGCTGCGGTCGCCCGAGGGTACAAGGCCCGGGAGAAGGACGAAGTTTGGGGCCCACGGCGGCGGGAGGGGGGGCGCGTTTAAGAAGACCGCACCTCAGTCCCAGACCTGGCGGACACACTCCCCGCCCCAAAACAGCCCAGGCGTCCCCATCCTCTCGGACACCGGCATCCCCGCCCTCCCCCGAGGGCGGTGAGCGGAGCCCCCCGGGGCGGAGGCAGGTACCCCCGGGGCGGAGACTGGAGCGGGCGGGGTCCGGGCTGCGCCCCCGGCCGGGCCAGGCGGGCTAGCGGGCGGCGCGGGGGGAGCGGGGCTGGGCGGCGCTGCCTCGGGCTCTGTGCGCTGCAGCCCGGAGCCGAGGAGGAGGAGGCGGAGGAGGAGAAGGAGGCGGCGGCGGTGGGTCCCGGGCGGGGGGAGCGCGGCGCTGCGGACCCGGGCGGCTGGCAAAGGACGAGGCGGAGGCTGAGGAAGGCAGCGGGGAGACCCGGTCTGCAGCAACAAAGGGCAGAAGCGATTGGCCGGGCTGCAGGCGAGGTTAGCCGGGGACCGGGGTGGCCGGAGGCAGCGGCGAATGGTGCACGTGCTTGCAGACACGGGCGAGTGCGGAGCCGGGGGTGCACGCCCGGCGGGTAGGGGGCTTGCTCCCCCTCCGTATGGGATGGCGAAGAGGCTGCAGTGAGATCGTTCCGCCTGCACCCGACCTGAGGCTGGCAGGGTAGGGGGGTATGTGAAGGGGGTAGGATGCGAGCCAGGGGGCGGGCGAGTAGTCGCCCAGGACGGGACAGGGGAGAGGGTGGAGGAGGGGGCTGGATGGAACGCTCCGGGCGGCGCGCCCGTCCGCGCGTTCCTCGGCGGGAGCAGGCGACTGAGAACCTCGAATTTTAACTTCGCGTGCCCGCCCGCGCGCGCCCGCCTGCGCCCACCCCTAAATCCTGCGGCCGCCGCCAGCGATCAGCTCTCACACAAACTTTAGCTGCGGGCTAGGGGCTTTGGGGTTGAGTGGGGGAGGGGAGAGGAAAAAGGCTTCTGATTGGCGTTGTGTACAGCCAATAAGGCCAAGCGCCTCTGCTGCGCCTAGATCCAATCCATTTCTAGAGGTAGAGGGGGCGGGTAGGTGGAAGTAGAGGTGGCGCGGTGTCTGTGAGAGAGAAAAAGAGCTGGACCAATAGGTGCCCGGAAAAGGCGGGCCCCGCGGTCTGTTGATTGGTACTGGCAGTCAGCCCTCCCTCGGGGTGGTGCCGGAGGTGGGGGGGAATGATGGGTCGAGAGGTGTGTCTATGTAGAGGCGAGATGACCGGCAGGAACTTGCCCCAATGGAGGGCAGAGTGTTTAGTGAGCGGGTGACGGACAGACCCGTCGGCCAACGGTTGGCCTTAAGTGTTCGTGGTCTCGTCCAATGGAACGGCGCCGGGGCGGGGCCGCGGCTCGGGTTTAATGAGACTCCATTGGGCTGTAATCAGTGTCATGTCGGATTCATGTCAACGACAACAACAGGGGGACACAAAATGGCGGCGGCTTAGCTCCTACCCCTGGCGGCGGCGGCAGCGGTGGCGGGCGCTACGGCACCTCCTCCAGGCGGCAGCCGTGGCTTCTTTCTCAGGCAGCTTCAGCGCCCCCGGCAGGCGCGGTGGTGGTGGCGCGCGGCCAGGTCTGTCACCCACCCCGCGCGTTCCCAGGGGGAGGAGACTAGGCGGGCGGGGGACCCACGGGGGGTTGCCGGGGACCCTCGACGCCCCTCCCACAGGCCTCTGCGCGAGGGTCACCGCGGGGCCGCTTGGGGTCATGCTGCCCCTGAGCGTGACGGTAGGGGGCGGGGGGAGAGGAGGGAGGAGGAACAAGCTCCGCCCCTGGCAGAGCCTACGGGGGCAAGGGGCGGGGCTCAGGAGTGGGAGGGCGGGGCAAAGCCAGACTGGGCGGGGCAGAGGATCCCAAGGCTTGGGCTGGGAGGGGATTTGTGTGCAAGAGTGAACTGGTAGGATGGATGGAGGGGTCCGGACGAGGGCGTGGGCAAGATAAAAGAAGGGAAGATGAGATGGGAAACGGGAGATGTAGAAACAGGTGTAGAAGGGGGTGTAGGGAGGGGCGGGATTTGGTGGAAGTGGGAAGGCTACCTAGGGCTGTGTGAGGGTTGGTGAAGTGCTGCAGACTGGCGAGAGTGCAGTTAACTGGGGACACACTAAGGATGAATTTGGGTGTGGTGGATGAGTTGAGAGAGCATTGCTGAGTGGGTATTGGTTCGTCTTGGGGATGGGTTCATGAGGCGGGTACAATTTCTTTGATGGAAGAATCAGCTGGATCCTCCTGTTGGCATAGAATAGCGGTCTGCTGGCCCCATAGTAAATGAAACATTAAGAAAACACAAGGAAGGATGGGTTAGTTAAGTTTGGGAGGCTTTCTAAGGTAGCAGAGAAGACTTTAATGAGCAGGGAATGGGAGAGAGGCTGCTTGTAATTTGCAAAAGTATATTAGAACATCTCATCAGGACAGGTGATTCAGTTAGGGGAAGGCTGTGGCTGTGAAGGAAGGCTGTAGGTCTGGTGCTATAATTTGGACTGTGCCTTCAGTCTTCATTGAGCCAAGACAGTTGTTTTGGAGACTTTAATTTTGATAGGCTGGGGTTGTTTGGAGTAAACTTGAGCCAAATCTTGAAGGTGTGGCAGGAACAGAGAGAACAGAGTGTCCCTATGAAGAGACAAGGAGGCTTGCTACCTTGGGCAAGGACATTTGGTATTTCTTGAATTTGGTAGGACTTTAGTTTGAGCACAGTTCAGGGAGTGATGGGAACTGGCCGGGTAAAGGCAGAAGAAGGGCAAATTAGTGACCTTCTGTGCACCATGGAGGAGTTTGAACACTGTAGTTGAGAGGGAATGTTGATGTGAGAGTAGTGAAAGTTCTGAAGGGGCAGTGATAAAGAATTACAGGTGTCAGAAATAGCTAGAGACCCAGTGAGCCAAGTACACTTGGGGTGGAGATACCAGGAAATTCAAGGTAAAAAAAGAGTATGTGCAGGGCAAAATTTGTATGAGCAAGAGTTTGTATGGGCAAAAGGTGGGACTTAGTTGTATTAGTTTTTTGTATTCCAATAGTGTGTGCAAGCACACATATATACACGCATATATATGCATACGCATTTTGTGCATGTGATGCATACAAGTGTGCACACATCCGGAGGCCAGGGCAGGACGGAGAATGTCTTCCTCTATCCCTCACTTCCTTATTGCCTTGACATAAAGTCTCTTACGAAGCGCAAGCTGGCCATTTTTGCTAGGCTGGCCATTGAGCTCCTGGAGGCTGTCTGTTTTTACCTGCCATTGCTGGGATTACAGGCAATCTAAACCATGCTCAGCTTTTCACATGGGTGCTGGGAATACGAATATAGGTCCTCATGCTTTCCCTGCTGTGCACGCTGAGCTCTCTTTCCAGCCCCAATGAAGTGTGTATTTTTAGAAAGAATATACTATCATACCCTTAATTTTCTGATGTAACTCTAAAATAAAACATTTGATTGCTTGCTTATTAGAAGTTAATTATGCATGTAGCAAAATGAATGTGAGCTGTTTTGTGTTTTTAAGAAGTAATGGGTAAGGAACCCGTGTAATCTTTGTTCATCTTTGGCTTTTGAGATCAGCCTAGGTAGTAGGTAAGACCCTGCGTTTAAATAAGCAAATCAATAAATGAGGAAGGAAAGTTTAACTTAAAGGAAGAATTTACGTGACAAGGTCAGCTGAACTTTTTTACCTTTTGACTGCTCCTGGGCCTCTGGGTGGACGTTCAATGATTGTGTTTTGTCCTAAGGACTAATGAACTACTTGTGGAAACAGGTGGAAGCTATCAGAGGTAAGACATTATGTGAATGGAAAGTAAACAGGATGGGTAGAGCAAATTTGGCATGTTAATTAATTAATTAATTAATTAATTTATAGGCAGGGCTTCTCTGTGTAGCCTTACTGTCTTGAACAGTCTGACCAACTCACAGAGATTGATTGCCTCTGCCTCCTAAATGCTGGATTAAAGGTGTGTGCTACCACCGCTGGGCTCTAACAAATGATTTTAATGTGCTTTATAACTTTACTTGCATATGCTCATGAGTATATGCTCACGTGCGTGCTTGTGCGAACACCCACACATGTGCACTGGTGCGACTTTGGAGTTCTGATTTCTTTACCATGTGGGTTCCAGGGTATCAAACTCAGGTTTGCCAATAGGTGCCTTTAACTCTATGAGCCCTGCCACTGCGCCTTTCTTAGACATTTCATTTCCCTGTTAGAAAAGTTTTAACCAAGTGTCTGGCTTGTAGTTTCTAAGCTAGTTTTGTGAGTAACAGGCCTTTGATTTTCACATTCATAGGAATAGCTGCATTTGTATCTAGAGAAGGCAGTTGTTTTGGGAACATAGGAACGTGGGTTGTAGTGATGTTGTTGCTTATAGAATAGTAAACTTTTGATAGGAGATTTCGGGCAGAGGAACGTAATTTTCATGTTCTCTATTCCATTGTTGCCGAGTATTTTAGTTGTTGGTTGCTTGAAGCATCTCAACATGCATCTCAGGGTGCACATGTGTTTCTTGAAGGTAGAATCCCAAGAGTTGCGTTGGTTTACAGGCAGGGCAGCCTCCTGCCTTACTCTGTATCTGTTGTCTCAGCATAATCAACCTTTGTGGCTTTAGGTGAAGAGCTAGCTGTGTGGTGACCCTTGCTAGAACATGGATTTGTCTTACTGCTTACAGGTTAAACTGTTTCCCAAGAATGCTCCATTCAGTTGCTTCTCTTTCCTTCCCTACTCTCAGACTCCTTAACTTAAAATTTTAGCCCGTCTAAATTTTGAGAAGTAAGCAGGTCGAAACTCTTCGTGTGTTAGTCGCTAGGCTTTCCTCATTTGTAAGGTTCCCTCTGTCCCATCTTTTAATTTGTATCACTACTTAGAAGTTGTTTTTTTTAAATGTTGTTCTTTAAACTATTTATTTACATTTATTTACTCTCTCTCTCTGTGTGTGTGTGTGTGTGTGTGTGTGTGTGTGTGTATGGCTGCATGCATGTGTGTGGGCTCATGCACCACAACTTGGGTGAAGGTCAGAGGACAACTTTTGAGAGTTATTTCTCTTTTTCCACAATATAGGTCCCTTACTCTTTTTTTTTTTTTTTTTTTTTTTTTTAAGATTTATTTATTATATGTAAGTACACTGTAGCTCTCTTCAGACACACCAGAAGAGGGTGTCAGATCTCATTAAGGATGGTTGTGAGCCACCATGTGGTTGCTGGGATTTGAACTCAGGACCTTCAGAAGAGCAGTCAGTGCTCTTAACCAGTGAGCCATCTCTCCAGCCCTACCTGGAAGCTCTTTATTTACTGTGAATACAAGTCCTCTGGTCTCTGTCTCTCTGTCTCTCTGTCTCTCTCTCTCTCTCTGTGTGTGTGTGTGTGTGTGTGTGTGTGTGTTACAAATACATTTTCTACCCTCTGGCTTTCCTTTTCATTATCTTTATGATGTCTTTCAATGAACCAAAGTTCTTAATTTTAATGGAGTTAGATTTATTGGTCTTTTCTTCATGGGCAGTGCCCTTTGTGTCTTATTTTAAAGACTATTCCCCCACCCTGCGGTCAGAAAGTTGGATCTTGCATGGAGTATTATCTCCTGAAAGCTTTCCTGACTTTGTAAGTTGTGACACTGCGTACCCCCCCACCTCTGCCTTGCCCCTGCAGACCTGTGCTTGCCTTTCTTCACATTTTCCTGTTGTCTGTCTTGAGTTTTTACTCGTCTACAGCTACAGCTAAGGGCTAGGTGCTGTCTTCCCTAGTCTCTTAGGAGAAGTGGTCATATAGACAGAAGCTCAGCCAGATTAGGTTTTACAGGTCTCCAGCTGAGTGTACCCCCTTGCCCTTTTACGAGCTAGCACTTTCCTGTGCGCCCGCCCTGGTCTGCCACCATCCTTGCTTCCTTCACATCTCATCTCAGTGATTCCTCTTAATAGTTCTGTAAAACAGGCATTCTCATTTTTACACAGGAGAACTTTAGACTTAAATTGATTTACTAACTAATATGTCCAGGATCCCACAGTTTAGGTAGCTAGCAAAGTGGAAACTAGACCTCAAACTTTCTAATTAATACACTCCTTTTTTTTAAAAAAAAAAAAACAAAAACAAAAACAAAAAAAACCAACTTTTTTGTTTTATTCTTTTATTTTTTTGTTTTGTTTTTACTCTGTGAACAGACACCATGACCAAGGCAGCTCTTTTTTTTTTTTTTTTTTTTTTTTTTTTTGGTTTTTCGAGACAGGGTTTCTCTGTATACCCCTGGCTGTCCTGGAACTCACTCTGTAGACCAGGCTGGCCTCGAACTCAGAGATCCGCCTGCCTCTGCCTCCCAAGTGCTTGGATTACAGGCGTGCGCCACCACCGCCCGGCTTTTTGTTTTGTTTTTGAAACAGGGTTTCTCTGTATAACCCTGGCTGTCCTGGAACTCACTCTGTAGACCAGGCTGGTTTTGAGTTCACAGATCCACCTGCCTCTGCTCCCAGGTGCTGGACTAAAGGAGTGTGCCACCATGCCCAACTTCTTGAATGAGATTTCTGGAGCCTATTTTTAAAATGTTATAACTTCCTTCCTTACCTTTTAATGTGTTTAATTTTGTTTTTGGTAGTGGTGAGTGTCCCAGAGCCTCTCACATACCAGGTCAATATTTGATTACTGAGTTACATCTTCATTCCTGACCAACTTACAGGAGTGCACCACCATGCCTGACCCCCAACTTCTGTACTCTGAGTGTAACCTGTCCTAGCTAAGGTACATAGAGCTGTATATTGTGAACCTGGGTAAAGTGCATCTTTTTACACCAGAGTAGGCTAGCGGGCTTTCTGTGGCTTATGGATGAGTTAGAGGCTGGCATATGGATTGCAGCTTGAGAGGCTGAGGCAGGAACATCAGATATGTTTCAGTCGTGTCTGTACCACCATGACATGTGTTCATTTTCAAAAGTAGACTTAATAGGTCTCTCTCTCTCTCCATCTCTTTTTTGAGAATATGGTCTAACTGTGTACCCTTGACTGGCCTGGAATTCATAGAGATCTACCTGTGTCTGTTTCCTAAGTGCAGGGTCAGAGGGTATACATGTATTACCATGGCCAGCTCTTTATAGAAATTTAGTGTGTGTGTGTGTGTGTGTGTGTGTGTGTGTGACACACACACACACACACACACACACAGAGAGAGAGAGAGAGAGAGAGAGAGAGAGAATGAGAATGAGAATGAGAATATTTCACCATGTGGGTGAGAGAGAGAGAGAGAGAGAGAGAGAGAGAGAGAGAGAGAGAATGAGAATGAGAATGAGAATGAGAATGAGAATATTTCACCATGTGGGTTCTGGGGATCAAATTGAGGTGGCAAGCACTCTCACCCCCAACCTGTTTTGCAGACCAAATTTTTTTAAGTTTTAAAGGGGACCCTTTTGTCTAGGTATCCAGGATGTCTGTACTGAGGGAAGTCGCAGTGTCCGGAAGTAAACTAACCTGCCATTTCAGAGTAACTTGGGTTTTGTTTGTTTGCTTGTTCTGTTCTGTTTTGTTGTTGTTTTACTGTGTAACCCTGGCTGTCCTGAAAATCACTCTGTAGACCAGGCTGGCCTTGAATTTACAGAGATCCTCCTGCCTCTGCCTCCCAGGTCACCATTGCCTGGCTGATAAGAATAACCTGTTTCTCTTGGAGTGTGTTTGCATGTGTGTGGGTGCGCATGTGTTTATCATTGGGGGCCTGGTGTTAACAGGGTGGTGGTCTCCCGCAGCACTCCCTATATTATATACTGAGAAGGGTCTCTCAACTGAACACAGAGAGTGCACTGATAAGGCTACAGGCCACTATTCCCACCTGCCTTTTGTGTGGACTCTAGGGCATGGGCCAAGTGCTTTACCTGATCTCCTCAGCCTCCTCTGCCTTCAGAATCATCTTTAAGATTCAGATGACTTCATTTTTAGAGACAGGCTCTCATGTATCTCAGCCTTGAACTAATGCTTGCGCCTTCTACCTCCCGAATGCTGGGATTACAGGCTTGCAAAACACCCAGCAAATTATTTCTTAGTCCATTGTTCCCTGTCATTAAAAACCAAATAAAGCTGACTTGCAATTAGAGAGAAACTTAGGTTTGAATAGAATAATGTTAATGCTAGAAACACTCTAAATGTAGTTGATTATTTTTTAAGTGGAAATGCTTAGTTATTGTAATTACTACTCAGCGCTGGCTTCAAAGGCCCTCCTATTTGAGCCGACTTTTCCTCTTGCCTCGAACCCTCCCTTTACAAGGGATCAGATTCCCTGTGATGTTCCTGACAGTGCAATTGAATTTTAGAGACTGCAACTATTGAGCATTTAGATGCAGGAATGACTGTACAAACCTAATTCATGGCTTCAACCAGGAGGCTTGGGACCTGTCCCTACTAATTTATGATGATGATGTTGAAACTAATCTTTGCCAGGGATTATGGAAGCTGTAATAGTTTATTGATGGTTCAGTTATTGTTTGTTGAAGCAGATTTACACAATTATGGTTTAATGACATAACAAGGGTATTGTCAACTAGGAGAGCATGACAAGAAAACTTAAACTTACAATTCATATAATATGTATTAGTTGAAATGATCATTTTCATGGTGATTTAGCATCTTAGAAATCCTTAGAAAACATTATTAGCTTATGAATTGAAAACTCTATGTTAATGAATAATGGGAAAGAACTTAGTATTCATCTAAAAAGATTGGGAATTAGAAATTCAGTCCAGCTAGCATGCATTGACTGCATTAGCCTCGTAAATGTAATCTAAACTAGATTGATGGTTGGAGGGGTGAATACTGCTTCTCCGCTTCCTTTGTCACTCGTCCACCGTAGTGGCTAGATGTTGCCAGAATGATTCCAACACTTAACACATGTGTTTGTGTGCTCTAGCACTGTATATGTGCACTATTTTTGGTGTCATGTGTTCCTGCCTTACCAATTTGATATGTCTCATTTAGATGCCACTGCCATACTTAGCCACAGCTAACTTTTTCTCTTCTCCTCTTCTCTCTTTGTCTTTCTCTCACTCTCATCTTCCCTTCACCCTTTGTGTTGTCTTTGCTGTGTAACTCAACTGGACTCAACCTGAGATCCTCCTGTCTCTTCTCTGCCTCCCAGTTCCTTATGCTTTGAAGTGGAGATGCTCCTCTTGACTTAGCCCCCCAAATGCTGGGATTATAGGTGTCAGCCACCACACCATGAGTTCAAGACCAGCCTATATAGTAGGCTATATAGTGAGTTCCTCTACACCCTAGGCTATAGTGTCAGACACTGTCTCAAAAAAACCCAAATCAAATAAACCCCAAACAGCATTGTATCCCTCCTCTGATCCAGTTGCAATCTCAGAAAGTGGAGCACATGGAAATGAATCAAACGGGTGAGTTCTGGTCCTGTGGTGGTTTGTATTTAGTGAAAGGGTCTCACTATATAGCCCTGGCTGTCCTGGAACTAAATATGTAGACCAGGCTGGCCTCGAACTTGGAGATCTTCCTGCCTCTGCCTCCCAAGTACTGGAATTAAAGGTGTGTGTCACTGTGCCTGGCTTTGTTTTAGTTTCTAAAAATATTTTTTAATAATTTATGGATTTGAAATATATGTAATTCATGTTGTTTTTGAGGTAAGGTCTCTCTATAGCTCAGGCAACCCTGAAATTCATTGTACAGTCCAGGTTGGTCTTGAACTCTTGACCAAATGTTAGGATTTTGGATGTGAATCACTACCCTGATGATGGATTATTTTAAAGTGACTAACTCAATGGCATTTTAGTACATTCACATTGTTGTCTGACCTCACCTCTTTCTATATCAGACATTCTCACTGATTCAAAATAAAGTCTCATACTTATAAAACAGCTTCTCTCCACACCTAGGTCCTAACAGTGCATGCTTTGTTTATGAATTATAGATGGATGTTTTATATAAATGCAGTTATAGGATATCTGACCTTTTGTGTCTAGTTTCTTTTATGGTATAATGTGTTTCAGTGTTCATCCATACTGTAATAGTATATATCAGTCCTTCATTGTCATTCATTCTTACTCTTTCTTTCTTTCTTTCTTTCTTTCTTTCTTTCTGTGTGTGTGTTTGTGTGTGTGTGTCTGATCTATTACCACATTTTATTTGTCTGTGGATATTTGGACTGTTGGCACCTTTGGGTATTGTGAACAGTGCTGTTGTGACCATGTTTTGTCTGTATCTGTTGGAGAAGCTATTCTCTGTTTTCAGGTGTGTAGTATGAAGTAGACCTGTGGGATCATGGTAGTTCTGTGCTTAACTGTTTGAGGCCTCACCGAGCAGTCCTTTGTTACTTCCTAGTTGCTTCTTGCATGCTCTGGCTCTGCTTCGTCTTTCCTGAGGCACGTGCCAGAAGACTGGGCGGAGGGCAGGGATGTCGCATCACTGCCGGATTTATTAATTTTCTTTGACTAGTATTCGTAACCCTAGCTCTCCATTTACACATATTGGATGCAAGCATGTTTGAATAAATGTTTAAATAGATGCATTTAGGGCTTGTAAGGTACCAAGCATCACCCTGTAAATGATATTTGATATCAGACAGTAGATGGTTGTAAACCAAGGATGCTATTTTAAGCCATTGTGCCATTTGGGTGTGGTGGGTGGTCATGGAGGAAAGAAGTCATGGTTTCTGCCAGTGTGTGTTGTACTGTGGAAGGTATTGTTAGCATTTGTTGATGCTCACTCAGTTTATACAGTGATCTTTGAAAACAAAGTCCCGGAGCTTATAAAAGTAAGAGAGCTAAAAATAGCAAGTCAAACCCAGGATGATAAGAGAATACACTCTATTATTAACCTTTTGTTTTTCTACCAGTGTTTTTGGCACATCTGTAATCTCATGGCTCGAATGTTGTGACACTAATTTTGAGAAGACACAGTCTTTACTGCAAGCTTAAGGAGGCCTCTTGTGAGTGGGATAGTTAGACTCTCCTTATGCTGCCCTGAATCTTTCTGAAGAGTGTTGATATTTGTGCAGTGCCAGGGAGGCTTAAAGCTCAGTGTTGGACTGAACGTCTCCCCAGATCTGTGTAGAATAGCTTGTAAGAGTGCTGCAAATGGGGTTCTAAGGCTGCAAGACACAGCTCTGTAATTTGCCCATGTTTTTTAGCCAAAACCATAGGCAATAGCATGGTATAATTTGATGCAGCACGAATCTTCTGAATTAATTTGGGGTGACTTACTCCTTTTGGTAGCCTTTAACTGTTAAGTTTTTAAAAGAAAAAAAAAAAAGGCAAGAGAATAATGATTTGAGTTTTAATTGTAACTGGATGCCCTGTCCACATACCCAGCAAGTGGACTCTGCATAAGAGAAGTGGTGGAGGTGGGTAATTTGAGTCAGGGGGAAAAATAGTTTTTTATGTGACTTTTGAATGAATTATGCATTTTTTTCCTTGTAGATCTGTCTGTCTAGGTACTGCTTGGGCCAAAATGAAACTGGCTTTCAGTGTATTCTATTAGCTTGTACCAATTTAAGGTGGGACTGTGGGATGTCAGACAAATCAGCCCCAGATTAAAAAAAAAAAAATGCAGTGGATAATGTACAAAGTAGATGCTGTGCGTGTATTTAGCTGAGAATCGTCCTACAGGTAAGAGACTCCTGATTTCCATCCTTTCCTAGCTGTATATATATTTTTAAACATTTGATTCAGCTTGTAGCAGAGAGCGGCTGGATTACATCGGCTTCTGCCTAATTAACTCTGGATGGAGTTGGATGGGAGCTCATTTTGAGATTAACTTGAGGGGTTTGTGCTGGTGGCTGCGGGAGGGGAGAAGAAGGATCTAAGGTTGTCTGGTCGTTTTGTGTAAGATTAAGATACAGGTATTTATGACTTCTTTTCTTTGAAGTGAAAATGATCACTGTGCCCTAAATGGAGGCTGGTGTTGATATTGTGCAGATAGTGTGCCTTTCTCTCGTGGAAAGCTGGTAGCCCAGGAACTACAATAACTTACCAGTATGTCAGTGCTAGATGGCCTTTGGGACAAATAGTGATTGCTGCTTGGGAAAGTTAGTACTCAGGGCTAGTCACTTATTGAATTGTTTGGGCACTAATGCTCTCACCTCTAAAATGTTACATCTGCCTGGTGCTGTGTATTTTCATGAGAGGCTGTCACAAACCTAGTTTTAAATTTGGAAGCTGTGCTCACTTGGATAGCACATACCTACCAGAGCTGGAGAGACTTGGAGGTGAGCATGGCCTCTGAGCCATCATTATGCATTCACGTACTTACGCAGTTTTCTTCCTTTACTAAAATCATGGGTGTGGGTGTGTGCCACAGCCCACATTCTGGGGTCCAAGGACAACTTTGAAGGGCAGCTCTCTTTCCACTTCATTGTGGCCCTCTGGGCTAGGACTCAGTGCCAGACTTGGTGGCAAGTGCCTTTACCTGCTGAGCCTGCTCACCAGCCCACAGTGCAGTCAGTTTTGTTTTATTTTGGCTTTTTGAGACAGGGTTTCTCTGTGTAGTTCTGGCTGCCCTGCCTCTGTAGACCAGGCTGGCTTCAAACTCACAGAGATCTGCTTGCTTCTGCCGCCTGAGTGCTGGCAGCAAAGGCGTGTGCCACCATTGCCTAGCCTGCAGAAATTTTTTTTTAAAGGATTGTTATTTTACGTACACTGCAGCTCTCTTCAGAAATACCAGAAGAGTGCATCAGATCCCATTGCAGATGGTTGTGAGCTACCATGTGGTTGCTGGGAATTGAACTCAGGACCATTGAAGAGCAGTCAGTGCTTTTAACTGTGGAGCCATCTCTCTAGCCTTCTGCAGAAATAGTTTTAATGCAGATAATCTCTGGAAAAAATGAGAAGGAGTCATAGGAAGAAGGTGAAGTGCACTTCTTTAGGCACTTTCCTGAGATGGCCGCTGAGTTGAGTGATGTCCTTATGCACAAAGAAATATAATTGGGGGGGGGGGGGAATGTTTTCCTGGATATCGGGACAGTCTTCGCTTTTTGTCATGGAATTTGTCTTGGTATTTCCTCTTATTACATTTTTAAGAAATGAAATGTCAGTCTTGCTGAACTATGTTGGTAATGGGTGTGGATGGTCATTCTGGTGGTAGATACTGATTGTGGTAAAAGCTTGTTGGGATGTATATTTGGGTGTGTATTAGTTGAGAAACATATTTTGCTTTACTGATGCTTTTTTGCTTATGTATCTAAAATGCCTAAAAGCAACTTGGCATTACCGGGCACTTTGCTGTGGCATCTTCTCACCTGCTTCCCACAGGTGTGTTTTGTACAGTCAGATCAAGGTAGTCATGGTTCCTTCTGAATAAATGACAAAAGATGAGATAATTACTTGGATACAGCAAAATATCTTCTGATGAAATTTTGCTGTAAATGATTTCACTTTGAAGAGATACATTTCCTGTTGTGCACGTTCTGACAAGGGGGGATGCTTTAGTGGTTTTATCCCAAGCCTGGTGTTCCAGCTCTAAGGTCTGTCAGTGATTCATGTGATGGCACAAGTCGGAGAACTTAATAGATTTGCAGATGACAGTCAAGATTCAAACAGTCTTTGGCAGGTTAGAAGATAGTTCAAATCAGCTTTGACTACTGCACGATTTAAAAAGCCAAGGGTGGTGGTACTTGCCTGTGAACTCAGCATTTGGGAAGCTGAGGCAGAAGGTTTGCAGTGAGTTCAAGGTTAGCTTGGGCTACATAATGAGTACCAGGCAAGCAAGACCTTGTGTTAAAAAAACAAACAGCAAAAGGAAATAAGCAACAAGAATAACAACAAAAATCCAGCATTTCAATTTTTTAAGGAAGGACTGGAAAGGCTTAGTTGGACAACAATTTTGAAGAAAGACCTGGGCATTTGGTTGGGTTGTGTGCTCAGCACGGCCAGCCCGACTGTTGAGGGGTGCTGTGACTTTTAAGGTGGATGTTAGCAGTACTGCACAGCTGACAGATGGCCGCGCTTGGAGATCTAGGCTGTGTAAAGGCTGAAGGAGCTAGGACAGCAGTGCTTGTTAAGGGAGGTGTTGAGGTGGGCGTGGCTGATAGTGGTTTTTAAAAGATATTTATTTTCAAGTATCTGAGGGCCTGTCATATTGAAGAAATAGAAGAATGTCTTGGGATTGTTCCTGGGGAACTCTACTTGTGTGTCATAACCATAGGGTGGTGGAGGCTTGCTTCTGTGAGCAAGACATTTATTATGGCTCCAGCTTCCTGTCAGCACATCGAGCTGCCTCCAAAGAGTTGGCGGGCTGTTAGGGAGACTGGACAGGGATCTTGTGCTGGGCGCTGAGGACTAGACTGGATGACCCCTCGGTCTTATCAGCTCCCCATTTCTGAATCTCAGGGAAACAGGAGCTGACTGTGCTCATCTGCAGAGAAGCCCTCTATCGGGCCATTGATCAGGAGCTGAGCAGGCCACTCTGGCAGGAATGCCAGGCTCTGGGAGTACAAGTGTTGTATTCTTCAGTATCTAAAGAATTTGAAATTTCTCTCTTTAGGTAAATACATCTAAATCAACAACCATAAAACTTTGGCTTTGTGTTTTGTGAGACCCCCTCAAGGGCTGTAGACATTGAATTTAGTAGACATATATAATAATACATGGATATTGAACTTAGTAGACATATATAATAATACATGGATATTGAACTTAGTAGACATATATAATAATACATGGATATGTGTTCGGAATAATAAGTGCCATTCTTAACTAGTTTTAGTTACCAGCAGTTAACCCCATAAAACTTGAGAAATGAACAATATTTTTTCTTTGTAATTTTAAAATTACCTCTATTATGGTGTATTGTTAGGATTTTTTATTTTATTGTTGTTTATTTCTATTGGACCTGATTTGTAAATTAAAGTCTATCATTATTGTGTATGTACAGGAAAAAACTAAAGCAAGGCAGCACAGTATGTATCAGGTACAGCGTCTCTGTTGTAGGCCTCCTTGGGGGGGCTTGGGACTTGTCCCCATTGGTAAGTGGGAATACTGTCTGTGAACTGCCTGTGGGGAAAGCGACCCAGGCTTGGTTCTCTTTAATTCCCTGCTTTTCCACTAGGCAGTCATAGGGCTGGGGGCCAGAGCCTTATCTGTGTGTCTGCAGAGGCAGAAGCGGCTGAAGCAGGCCGTTATGGCTGGCACAGGTGGGAACTGGATGGGACTTAGATTCCAAAATGATGTTCCTTGAGCTGTAGTGTGCTGTTCATTGTTACACCCTCAAGCCACTTACATTTACAATTATGCTGGCGATTACATGATGTTTTTGGGTGGTTGTTTATTTGGATAAAAAGACACTTTTATGTAGCTGAGACTGGCCTCAAAAACTCTCAGCCTTACTGCAACCTCTTAAATGCTAAGATCCCGGGCTTATGCCATCATATCACACCTAGCAAAATGGTGCTATGTGTGAACACGCTGTCATCTGGATAGAGCGGGCTGAGATGTAGACTCAGACTGGAGAGCAGCAGGGCTGGCCCGGTTCCTGGGCCAGGATTGTGCTCCATACCAGACTGGGGAGCAGAAGTCTGAGCGCACTGCTGCCCTGGCCAGCTGGAGTCAGATTTGTAGGGATTGTCTTTCTGTTGAGGTGTGGGATGAGCTGGAACAGGTGTTAAGTAGACGACTGCCTTATTAAAAGGGGAAGGGGTGTTACTGTATTCATTTCAGTTTGCCAGCCTGTGCGTAGATGCTCTCACTCACACACAGAGGCTATGCCAAGCAGAACCCCAGAGTGTCTTGGTCCCATACAGATGGCTAGGTTGGAGGTTTTCCTCTGTGACCTAGCTCGGTTCAGCTTTTTTCCCTATGTAGCGCTCAGCTGGCTTAAGACTCCCTTGTAGACCAGGCAGTCTTCTTCAAACAAAGATCTGCCTGTCTCAGCCTTCTGGGTGCTGGAATTAAGGCATGTACTATTGTTCCTTTTTGATATTTATTTAACATTTCTGGTAGACCTATATCTTAGACTGCTCTCAGTCTAATAATAACATGATTATTAACTTTGATAACAGGAGTCAAATTTTCCATATTTTAAATTAATTTATTTTGTACTTTGAGGGGCTTGGGGTAGTATATACCACAGCGTGTGCATAGAGGTCAGAGGATAACTTTGGGGAGAGGTCTTTCACCGTGTGGGTCCTAGGGATTGAACTCAGGTAATCAGTGCTGGGCCAGGGGCCTTTACCCTCTGAACCATCTCAAGGGTGTTTGACCGATGTGGTCTCTTAAATGTTACTTGAGTTATTATGTGAAAATCCTAAAACAAGTCCTGTGCAGAGTATGACCTAGTGCCGGGTTGGACAGTGTCGTCCTGTGGCTGTATTGCATAGTACCTGCCTGCCAGTGTTTGTTTTGTACCTGATAAAGAAAAATGCTGAGAAGTCTTTATTTTTAGACGTTTCATTATTAAGAGCCTTTTCTCTTCTTTTTTATCCTTTAAGGTCTTGGCTTCCTAAAGATGTCTTTCACTTGAAGAGTGCAGTCTTTCCCATTGGTGAAATAAGACAGCGTCATCTGCCTGGCAGTCAGTCCTCTTTCCACTCTCCTAAGGATGGTTGTCCCTAAGCTGTTGCTTCACATGGGCTGGGATCCTCTGCCTGTGTGTTGAATTGTGACTTTCAAATGTGCAGGTTATGTTAAGTACAAGGTGAACCTCTATGGGTAACGTCTGTGTTGGAGAAGCCATTTATCAACCATGGTAAAACTTGCAAACCCACTTTACACAGAGTGGATTCTTGAAGCGGTGCAGAAAATCAAGAAGCAGAAGCAGCGGCCCTCAGAAGAGAGAATCTGCCATGCGGTCAGCACCTCCCATGGGTTGGATAAGAAAACAGTCTCAGAACAGCTGGAACTCAGCGTTCAGGATGGCTCCGTTCTCAAAGTCACCAACAAAGGCCTTGCTTCGTATAAGGACCCAGACAATCCTGGGCGGTTTTCATCAGTTAAACCAGGCACTTTCCCCAAGGCAACCAAGGGGTCCAAAGGACCACCGTGTAATGATCTACGCAATGTGGATTGGAATAAACTTTTAAAGAGAGCAATCGAAGGCCTTGAGGAGCCAAATGGCTCCTCCTTGAAGAACATTGAGAAGTATCTGAGAAGCCAGAGTGATCTCACAGGCACCACCAACCACCCAGCCTTCCAGCAGCGGTTGCGCCTCGGGGCCAAGCGTGCTGTGAACAATGGGAGGTTACTGAAGGAAGGACCACAGTACAGGGTCAGCAGTGGGAGCTCAGAGGTCAAGGGGGCGCTCCAGTGCCCCAGTGCTTTTCCAGCCTCACTCCCGCCCGTCAGCCTTCTACCCCATGAGAAAGACCAGGTGAGTGAGCCCTGCCTGCGCTATTGACGCACTGGAGATAGTACTGGTTTAACTTCCATGTCCACTCAGGCCCTTCTCAGCCTGTGGGGCCCAGCCCTTTCGGCAAACATCTATCTCCCAAAATATTTACAATTCATAACAGTAGCAAAATTACAGTCATGAAGTAGCAACAAAATAATTTTATAGTTGACCGTATTAACGCGTCACAGCATTAGGAAGGCTGAGAACTATTGATGTGGATGGAAGATCTGAATGGAGTTTGAAAAGATCAGTTAAGTTTTTGTCTTTTTTTTTTGTTTGTTTGTTTGTTTGATTTTGTTTTTTTTCGAGACAGGGTTTCTCTGTGTAGCCCAGAATGGCCTGGAACTCACTCTGTAGACCAGGCTGGTCTCCAACTCAAAAATCCGCCTGCCTCTGCCTCCCAGAGTGCTGGAATTACAGGTGTGTGCCACCACCGCCCGGCAAGTTTTTGTCTTGAAGCTGGCTTTTATATTTTATATTAGGATGTTTCATAGCATGATTGTTTAAACATCATTTTATGACATATTGGGGGTTTCCTCAGTGGCTAAGAGCTAGCATAATATGCACATGTCGTTTTATGTTGTAGCTACCAGGTAAACTTGAATCCGTCTTCTTCAAGGCCAGAAAGGAGAGTGTGGGGTTTTTCCTTCCCTTAATTATATAGAGAAAAATGTTTTAGTACTGATAATCTTTACATATTATGTGACCCAAATCCCTTCTCTTTAAAGCCACTGATTGTCAGTGGTCAGTGGGTATAGGTGAAGTTCTGTTTTGCCTTGTTTGGTGTATTTGTCTGTTTTTGTGTATGTGTGCACATATGCCTGCAAGCCATAGTGCACATGTGGAGGTCTGGGGACAGTTGAGGTGTTCTTCCGTCCACTAGGTAGGCCCTGGAGATGACACTCAGGTGGGTAGGCTGGCAGCAAGCAGCTTTCCCACTGAGCTGTGTTGCTGGCCCAAGGCTTTATGTTATTTTCATAGCATTGTACGTACACGACAGAGTTTTGTTTCTGCTGAGCTTTTTCAGTCTTCAGTAGGGTGCGATTTTCTTGGTTTTATTTTGAACTTACTGAATTAAGTTCCCAAAGTCTTGCTGAAGTAGAACAGCAGATTGCAAATCAAGTCCTAGGGTTTTGCATTCCTATCCCAGCTTTTGGTTAAGTGCTTTCATTGATAGGATGACGTTGACCATCGTTAATAGGAGGCAGTCATGCCTGTAAACTGCATGTTGAGAAGTATTGAAAGCTAGTGTTAGGCTCTGTGGGAAGGTGCCTGCCTGCCCCCAGGACGAGGCCTGGATTTCTTCTCAGCTCCTATGAGACCCAAGTATTAGCAAAACTGGTTTGCTTCTGTTCTTCTGGTACAAAGAACTCATGAAATGGACCCTTTTTCCCTTTTTGCTTAGCTTGTAGGGGCCTACTTCTGAACTGAGGAAGAGCAGGTCTTCACACAGGCATCTGAAGTCTGGGATGGATTTCTTAACTGTGTTCATACCTTCTTGGTCTCCCACAACATTTATTTATTCACTGATTGTGGATGTATCAAAAATGAAGTAAACTGCTGGGCGTGGTGGCGCATGCCTGTAATCCCAGCACTTGGGAGGCAGAGGCAGGAGGATTTCTGAGTTCAAGGCCAGCCTGGTCTACAGAGTGAGTTCCAGGACAGCCAGGGCTACACAGAGAAACCCTGTCTCAAAAAACCAAAAAAAAAAAAAAAAAAGTAAACTATGGAATTTTCTTCATAACTCTCCTTTAAAAAATTAAAGAAAAGACTTATTTGAATTCCTGAACACAGCCATTGAGATACCTGTTTCTCCTTGAAACATTTTTTTAAATTAAAAAAGTTTAGATTTTTATTCATTTATTTAGAGACAGGGCTTCACTCAGAAGCTCTGGCTGTTCTGGAGCTCTATATTTAGAGCAGACTGGCCTCAAACAGAGACTTTCCTGGTTTTGCTTATGAGTGCTGAGGTGGAATTCTTTGAGGGAGTCCAGAGCCATTTCTTCATAAATTTGGTTATCTTTGTGTTTTTTTTTTTTATCCTTAGCCGGGGCAAAATTGCATAATTATTAGGCACATGGTCTCTGGTCAGGCACTGTGGCCCGTTTCCTATCTTCTTGAATAATTGTGTCCTCTGGAGGAGGCATGTTCCGGGACTGGAGGGGGCAGGGCAGGTCCTCCACAGCTCCTCCCCTTCTCTGCAGCCTTGCTCATCAGTTCTTGCTAGCCTCTGATTTTTCTTCAGGCAGCATCTGTACAGAACTATTTTTAGTCTAAAGGAAAAAAAAATCATGTTTGAAAGTGTCTAGGATAGAGAACTGAGACATTTATTGCTTAGCATGCAATTGCAGTTGCTTTTTCTAGGATGTAGATCTTTCAGCTGTCCAGTTAGTATCATTATTTAACACGGAAAACTGAGAAAACTTGCTCTAGAATATTTAGTTGATAAAATTTGGATTAATTGTATCAAGTAGTCATAATAAGATTTTGGTGGTATTTTATCAATGAGCAATCTAGCCTCGACCTAATATTAATATGTATACACATACATATACATGCAAACATGCTATTTGTTTTTTGGATAAAATCTCATTATGTATGTAGCCAAGACTGTCTTGGAACTCAATAGCTAGCAGAGCCCCCACCCCCCCACCCCCGCCTCCTTTTTTTGAGATGGGGTCTCACTCTACAGCAGTGGTTGGCTGGCCTAGCATACTTTATGCAGATGTGGGCTGGCCTCAAACTTGCAGAAATCTTCCTGCTTCTGCTTCCTGAGTACTACTGGCCCTGAGGGTGTACACCACCATCCCTGGCTTTCTTTTTAAATAGTGGATGCTCTCCACTGTAAGTTTTGAGACAGGCTCTGGCACTGGACCTGGAGCTCACTGGGTTGGCTAGATGGGCTGCCCAGAGAGCCCCAGGGATCTACCCTTCTCCACCTTCTCAGAGCTAGATTACAAATGTGCACCCACTGTAGCCAGCCTTGTTTTACTTGAGTGCTGGGGATCCGAACTCAGATCCCTTTGCTTGTGAGGTGAGTACTTTACCCACTACACCATCTCTCCATTCCTGATTTCATAAAAGAATATTGGGACAAGGTCTCACTTAGCTTCCCAGGCTGGCTTTGAAGTTTGGCCCTTCTACCTTAGCCTCCAGAGTAGCTGGAATTTCAGGTATGTCTCCATGCTTGGCAGAATTGAGGATATGAATGGAGACTATTCCAGGATTGTGCAGTCTTAACTATCATTTGGTGAAATAGTCTTTTAAAGAAGCTGTTATTGTGATTACGTTTGAGAAGTTGAATGTCATTGTAAAAGACAAAATAAAAATAGCAGCTAATGTATTATGAGCATAAATGCTGGCCTCTTCCAAGTAGTTCACACTTAGCTTCTGACTCATAGTTACTGGAAGGGAGGTAGATTAGTGTCCTACTTTTTGCAGATGGAAAAACTGAGGAGCAAAACTTACACTTTTTGTGCAAGGTCAGTAGAGCTGGTGAATAGTCCAGGTGAGAGTCCAGGACTTATCTGTTCTGGGCAGTGTCCTAGTTGGCCTGGGGCTACTCATGAACAGTCCAAGTCTCTCTTGCAGTACTTCAGTGGGTTAGAAACAGTTTTCCTCCAGCAAATAGACCCCAGCATTTGAAATTTGGTAGTTAGGATGGGCTTCTTGCTTTTTCTTTTTCTTTAAGCAAGTGCAATTTATAATACCATCAAACTTGAAATGCAGCGGAGAAGTCTGTGCTCATTAGATTTAACATCATCATCACTCCTCTACTGGGAGGAACACAATGGAAGTTCACATAGGAGGCTTCTGCTTCCTGGAATGTAATTGCAGCACTTCTGAGACTCTGGAAATGCAAATTGGGGATCACCATTCTCCCTTCTTAACGCGGAATACTTGGTATTTATTTAAGAAAGCTTTTCTCTGCTGAGATGATAGGGAAATGAATTAAACCACTGAAGATAAGACTTTATCTTTGACTCGGTGTGGGAACTCCTAAAGGATAGTATTAATGCTTCTCATTAAAAGTGGTAAAGCTCAATTAGGTCAGATTATGAGGACTTTGGAAAGTCAAATATTCTGAGACTTTAGTTATCACACTTTATGGCAGTAAGATTCCATTTGCATATATGGGCTTTAGTATTTTTATAAAATCAGTTTAGTTCAATTTTAAGCAGATTCCTTTGTATTTCACTTTATTGAGAGTGTCATCCTAAAATTTATTGAATGTCAAATCTTGGTGTATTTACAGTGCACTGTAAAGTATGGGAACTCCAAATATAGTATGCAGCCCAGGCTGGCCTAATTCTTATGCCTCAGCCTCCCAAGTGCTAAGATCATGTGGTACTGTCTTGCCTGTCCTCCCTACCTCCCATTTAAGAGATATGTGTTTGGGGTCGCTCTGGGCAGGGCAGTGTGTCAGTCTCAAGGTCTCCTGTGCAGAGACACATTCCCATCCTGTGTCAGATTCATTCACTAGACCACAAATGACAACATTTTATTTTTAGACTGTCTTTGCTGTTTTCTCTTCTCTAACCCCCTTTTCCCTGTCATAACAGGACACCCTCCTCATCTTGTCTCTGGGAATTTTTTAGTTGGTTCTTTGTGAAGGATCTCTATTAGAGTCCCAGTGTCTTCTTATGTTGACTTCAGTTCATGTCCTTTCTATCAAAGACGCCTTGTTCTCAAAGAATATTTAGCGCATATGTATTCAACTGGAAGTTGGATAAAGCCTTAAACATTATGAAATATGCTTTCCAAAATTCTGATTTTTGGCATTGACATGGATAAAAGTCAGAATGGTGAAACCTGTTACAGCGTGAAATATCAGGTGGATCAATGCTCACAGCTCCAGTCAGGGAAGAACGGTTATGGGTCCTGTTGATCCTGTAATTAAGCTCGAGAAGTTCTTCAGAAGGGTGAGTGCTGGGGGCAGCCTTTGCTGGCAGGCAGCACTGGTCCAGCCGCAGTGGAGAGCTTGGACTGTCTCCAGCTAGGCAGCCAGGTCAAGCGGAAGATGGAGTGAGTGACTGGGTCTTTCTATTGCACTGGAAGCATGACAGCTTATTCTACTTTTGAACTGTTATCAAGATAGAACTTGTCTAGGCTTCTGGAAGTAGCTTCAGGAGAGGAACAGCCTCGTGTCAGAAAGTTTGATTGTAAAGGGCGTGGTGAACATTCCTGTAACTCTTTAGATCTTAGGTGTGTTTGATGCTTTTGATACCTTTCCCACAACACTAATCCTACCCTGAATGAGCACCGACTTTGGGGAATTTATACTTGTATTCCCTGTACCTACATGACTTATTACAGCGTGTGTGTGTGTGTGTGTGTGTGTGTGTGTGTGTTTGTGCGTTGCTGGGAAGAGAAGACCTTATGCTCATTAGGCAAAAACTCCTACTGAGCCATGTTGCTACACTGTGATACTTTTAGTACCAAGAAAGTCAGTATTTTTAGCTTTGAGGTTATTTTAACAGTTATGTGTTGTTTGCTGATTTATTCTGATTTTATCTTGAATGGCAAAGATTTTATTTTTGTTTTTTATCCAGACTTCAGCAGACTTTAAATGTTCTCAAAATGGAGTCTGAGTTGTTGTGTTTTTTTATTCTATTTTATCTTTGTATGTTATTGCCAACACATAGGAGATGTAATTGTTTTATTATTGAAGTGACAATTTTGCATGTAAAAGTCCATGATTTTATTGTGTTTCTATACTTCATTTTTTAAGTCTTGAACATTAAGCTAGAGTAGATTTGGAAAAATTGTTTTCCAGTCACACCAAGATTTAAAATATGAATCTGAAATCTTCTTGGGCCTTTCATTTCTCCTATCCATTAATATTTCACATAAACAGCAATTAGCTTACCAAATTAGAGTTAGCAAATGAGTCAGCCATGTAATTTGCTGATGACATTTTGTTTGCAGGGCCATGAGGAAAGTGTGTTTATTTGCATGTGGGTGCTCTCGCTGCCTTCAGGTGGCGGCAGGAAGTCAGTACGCATGCCTCAGGGAAGGAGGGACAGAAAGCGGGACAGCCTTGCTGCGCACTGATGCTCCTGCTTGGATGTAAAGTCGCCAGGAGTGGAAAACCGCTTATTATTGTTGATCTTTATAAAAGTAAACATTGTAATTAGTAGGCTATAATGTAGTGCACAGTGTACATTTTTTATTTTATTTATGAAAGGTTATGATTTTGAGAGTGTGGAATGAGACAGACGGAAGTATTAGATGAAACGATATTGGTCTCTACAAAGGTGCAGGGTAAACCCTAATCAGTGCTCCAAGAGGATCCAGGAGGAATCTGTGTTAATTTGACAAGTGGGTTTAAAATTCTTGAGCCGCTATTCATCAGAAGCCATCTTTGTTCATACATCCCTTTTCTAATTTGCTCCACTTTTGATCTTTGATAAACCAGCTGCAGTATTGTTTCATTAACAGACTTGACTGGTTAACAGATGTTTGCTTTGGCTTGATTGTGTCCTCCCTATTAAAAACAGCATAGGCACTCATAGAAACCATGCTGGGCCTTTTCCTGTCTCGCTAGACTGGCAGTTCAAAAGAGCAACCTAATTTCATTTACAAGTTCAGTTTTTATTCCTTGGTGTTATTCTGGAAGGCATGTGACATTTAGCTGGTGTTCTCCCTCATGAGGGAGGGCTGCTTTAGTCCTCCTTGCTGCTGCATCTCTTCTGTGCAGCCTCTCACTTGGGGTTCTGTTGTTAAGCGTTGTGCATTCTTAGCATGCAGGAAAGGAAGGATTGCGGAAGAGCTGATTGAGACATCATGGACTCTTCCACATTTCAAGGGAAGGAGTGGGAACAGTCTGGAGAATGTAGAGACTCTCTCCCACCTTCTTTGATGTCAGATGGCTGCCATGGAGCACAGGGGGTGGGGGGAGGAGGAGGAGGAGTCCAGGCTGCCTGTGATCTTCCCAGTGACTCGGGCTGGGGGCCAAAGGCAGTGTGGTTTCTGTAGTAGGTCCTGATGCGACCAGTCCTGGTTTTTGTCCAGTTTCCTGCAGTGCCTGTGACTGTTTAATAGGAAGAATGAAGCTCAAAATAAGAGTGTAAAGATTACACGGAACAAGAGAAACAGCAGAAGAGAAGAAGGCACAAACTAACCCCAATAACAAGGTCATCAAAGATGGCACTGTCCTCGTTGTTGACCTGTTTCTCTGGAATTTTCATGTCATGTGTTTCTTCTTAACAACAAAACCAGATTTTAGCTATTGAGCTTGAATTGTGAGTAAACCTACAGCAAATAATATGTGCTCATGGAAGCGTGGAGGCTATCTGAGGAGCACCAGCTGTTCATGGCATCCTGGGCAGTGCGTGAGGGAACTGGGAAAGGTGGGCCGTGGAGGGAGCCAGGGCACACCTTCTTCCTCACCTTTGTAATTTAAAAAATTGTACTGTTTGAATAATACATGCCACATTCTTTCAACAACTGTTAGTACTGTACCTATCCTTTCTCGTCTAGAGAGAAAGAGAAAATGAGTAAATGAATGTGTATATGTATAATTTTTGAGCTTGGCGTGGTAGCTCAAGCCCTTAATTTTTAGCACTTGGGAGGCAGAGGAGGGCAGATCTGCATTCGTGGTCAGCCTGGTCTACAGAAATGACTTCAGGACTGCCAGGACTTTGTAGAGAAAGACCCTGTTTCAAAACAAAACAAAACAATAACAAAGAAACCAAACAGAAGATAAGTTTGGATGAACTATTGGAATATAAATAACAGACATCATTATGTTACATCTTTAAACATTTAGTGAGGAATGAAAATGGCCTCCTGCATAGATCAGTACTGTCTGTCACTCACGGCAGCACTTCAAGAGTGAAGCCAGAGGGTTTGCCAATAATTGTATTTTCTCAAATGAGTCTTAATGTTATTTATAACTTGATTTAGGACTAAGCAAAGTTCACAAGTGGCATTTGGTCGTCATGACTCTTAGCAAAGAACAGCCTTTTTACTATTTCCAGAGACATTGCCAGTTTTGAAGAGGTGTCTTATAGAATGTCTGGAGCTGGTTCTTTCACTGGAGATTTGAACACAGGGCCTCCTGAATGCTGTACAAGCCTTGTACCACAGAGGTACATTTTCAGCTTCCAGATCTTCCAGACTGTAGAAGCAGTTCTTCTCTCCCCCCTGTGACTAGTAAGTGCTCAGTGCAGGCTTAGGCCATGTGACTAACCTTTTGCTCAATGTGTTTGAATTTTCTGTTGCTGCTTGTTCACACAAACTTAGCGGTTAAAGCTTTGCGGTCTGTCATTCTTTGGTTCTTTGGTTAGGAAGTCTAACATGGTTCTCCCGTGGTAAATGACGACAGCAGCACAGCCTTCCAGCAGTCTTGAATCTTTGCTTTTGGTCCCAGCTCGTGGACTGTTGACTTGTTTGACCCATGGTTCCTGTCCTGCCTTTAATACCAGCAGTGTGGCATCTCTGATCATTCCTCTATAGGTGCCTGGCTTTAAAGGATGCATAGATGACTGTCAGTGTAGCTGGTCAGTACTGGTTAGCTTTTCACACCAGCCTCCTTAGCTGAGAGTGGTGGGCATGACTAGAATCCCAGCTGTCAGGAAGCCAAAGTCTGATTTATTCAAGTCCAGGGCCAGCTTGGGTTCTATACTGAGACCCTGTCTCTAAAACAAATAAATCAAACCCACTCCTTTTAAAACTAAAAACCAAGACAAAGAACTTAAGTCCTTTTTCCTATCTGCCAGGTTACCCCGTGTTCAAAGATGACATAGGCCCTGGGCCTTAGGTATGGATGCCTTGGGGTGGCCATCGCGTGTCGCCTTGGTGCACATTGCTTTACCCAACTCCGATTTTATAGTGTGTCAGAATGTGCTTAGAGGAGAATGGACGTGATGCTGGCCACAGGTTAGAGGCTGCTTACCTGAGTTCTAGGAATTATTTCTAGAGTGCGAGTAGGGTCTGTCTTTTGCCCCTGCTTGGTTGTGTCCCTTTACTAACAAATAAATTTACCATTAGAGTTTAGAACGTTTGTGGGGTTGGAGTAGGATTTGAGACAGAGTCTTACTCTGCAAATTTAGGCTGGCCAGGAACCTGTAGTATAGCCCAGGCTGGCCTTAAACTCACAGTCTTCCTATCTTAGCTTTTCGCATTCTGAGAGTACACTAGATCCTGTTTCTGGGTTTTTACCTCAGGTTCTGGAAATTGAACTCAGATCCTCATGTTTAGTTTTATTTATTAATTTTTTTTATAATTATTTTTATTGAGATAGGTTGTGTTCATGTTAAAGGCTCATGACTTAGATTGTGATTTAAAATATTTTTTGAGGGCTAGAGAGAGGTTAAGAGCACTTACTGCTGTTCCAGAGGTCCTGAGTTCAATTCCCAGCAACCACATGTTGGCTCACAGCCATCTGTAATCGGATCTGATGCCTTCTTCTGGTATATCTGAAGACAGCTATAGTGTACTAATATACATAAATAAATCTTAAAAAAATATTTTTTGAGAAATTCATTTCAAGTTGTAGAGATTTTTTAGCTAAATGCCCACAGAGTACATTTTAAAAAATAGATCACAGTCCAGTGACATGTCTCAGTATGGGAAGGCACTTGCCACCAAGCCTGACTGGAGTTGAGTCCCAAGAGCTCACAGGGTAGGACGGGGCTGATTGCTGCTGCTGTCTCTCACCGCCACACACGCCCCAGTATGGCCCTCACATTCCACAGTAAACACATGCATCTAAAAATAAATTTTAGAAACAAAATATTTTATTATTCTGCGTGTGTAGGTGTGGCATGCACATAAATCCAAGAACAGCTTGGTTCTCTGCATGGTGGAATCCAGGGATCAAACTCAGGTTTTCACATGAGCGTGTTACCACCTGAGCGGTCTTACAGGTAGTGTCTCACTGTTGGCTCTGACTGGGCTGGGACTCCCTCTGTAGACCAGGTATGCACATCAGGCTGGCCTGGAACGCCCAGAGATCCAGGATCAAAGGTGTGTGTGCACCACCTGTCCTGTCTTTTGATTCTTTAGAAACTAAGCAACTTTGGAAACATTTTATGTCTGTTTCAACCTCAAGCCCTCAGCCAAGGGCCCTGGACAGTTGGAAGAGACACCACATAGGTGTCTTTTAAAACAGCAAATAAAGGCGGCTGTTGGGGAGGGGGCTGTAGGTTCCTTTCCTTTCACAATGCCGCTGCATCTCTCCCATTCTTGCCCTTAGCTGAAGTGCTTTGGAAATACCAAATGTTGCCAGTTGGTGAGGAATAACAACTATTTAGTTATCAGCCTATCAGTGTGCTTTCCAGAGCTGATAAAAACTGCGATCTTTCCATCTGATGAGCTCTGACCTTCTGCAACCTTCCAGTTTATCTCATTTTCCACAGCTACGGAGCATAACACGATACCAACAATTACATCCCCCCACAGCGTTTGCGCCAACTTATAAAATCACCTCTGCATTGGGAAATTGTGTAGATCTTGATTTCAATTTAGCATGGTATGTTGGTTAGCAATAAATCTTGCTAATGTATGAACACAAGCCTGCAGGCAGCTTGGAGAACACTGATCAGGTGCAAATTGTATGTATTTTGCAAGCATTTCAGAAATTCAGAGCAAAATGAAATAAATAGTTATGACTGAGAACACCACTTCTTTTTTTTTTTTTTTTTTTTTTTTTTTTTTTAAGTACTCTTGTGTATATCCTGTGAGAAAACTCTCAGTCCTTCTGAAGTTCATGATTTGTGTGGGGGACCATTTTTAGTTTTCCTATCTAGTCTGGGCATTTGATGAAAGCAAACTGGCATGATTAAAAACATTGCGTTTATACTTATAACGTGTACATGTTTGGTAGTTTACGCTGTGTTTGAAGATCATAGAAAACCTATATTTGAGGATACTACAGCTGGTGTGCCAGTGCATGTCTTTAATGCCAGCACTGGGGAAGCAGAGGCAGGCAGATCTCTTAAGTTCCAGGACAGCCAGGGCTACACAGAAAAACCCTGTCTTGAAAAACAAACAAACAAGAAAGAAAGCTTACTAAACAATTTTCCATGACCCCTGAGTGGCTGTGAGGGCTGAGTTACGGTTGTGCCATGTGGTATAGGCCTGAGGTCTCAGCTACTTAAGGGGCTGAGGCAGGGGATGGCAAGTTCACGGCCAGACTGGAAAACTCACTGAGAACCCCCTCCCCGAAAATATTTATTTTAATTACTTGTTTGCTCATGGAGGTATAAAGTGGAGGTGATGATGAGTCGGACATTGTGGATGCCTGGGAACTGAACTTTGACAGAGTAGGAAGTGCTCTTAAACAGTAAACCATTTCTCTAGCCTGAGATTTTTGTCCAGAGCTGGGGATATTCTTTCTTTCTTTCTTTCTTTCTTTCTTTCTTTCTTTCTTTCTTTCTTTCTTTCTTCTTTCTCTCTCTCTCTCTCTCTCTCTCTCTCTCACACACACACACACACACACACACACACACACACACATATACACATACACCTCAGTCATGAAGTGCTATTGCCTCCCACACCCTAAAAAAGAAAAGAAACACACGAATTTAGAAAGTTAATAATTCAGTGCTTATAATTCAAAACAATGTCACAATTTGAATGTTTAGCAGAGTTTAACACTTTCATTAGTTTTTTCCCCCCATTATTATTTTTAGTAGCATTTCAATTATTTTGAGAAAGGGTCTAATGTTGCCCAGGCCGACTTCATGTAGCTGAGGCTGACCTTGAATTCCTGGTCTTGTTTACTCCTAAGTTCTGGGGTCACAGGTGTACAACACCATACCCAGCTCCTCTTTTCATTCTTTAGAATAAATCAATGGTTCCAATTTTTCTTCTGACAGCTGAGTATAAATAGCTTAGTGGTAGAGATTCTCCTTAGCAGGCATGAAATTTTGGGTCTCACCTTCCCGTCCATTGGTGCATTTTAAGAACCACCAATGGAAACCAGGTGGTGGTAGCTTTAATCCCAGCATTCAGGAAGCTGAGGCAGGTGAATCTCTGAGTTTGAGGCCAGTCTGGTCTACAGAACAAGTTGCAGGACAGGCAGGCCTACACAGAGAGCCTCTGGTGAAAACACAAAACTCCACTAACTGTTAGTGACTGACAGATAGATGGATACTAAGAAGCAAGCACCTTAGTCTCAGACAGTTGGTCTTCTCCCAAATAATAACAATTCCTTATCTGATCATTTCCCAGAGATACTCTGTACACTTGTGTTTTTCCTTTAAAAAAACAAAAGGCAGCTTTTCATGTGTGTTTGATGGAGCATGTGCTGTTAGAGGTTGGACTAGAATCATAGAAAGCAATGTATGTTCTTTTTAATCAATAATATCCTCTAGTGGATTGATGCTTCCTCCTGTCCTTTTGTGTCCTTCACACACCCTAATGTGTAGGGTGTGTCCCTGAAATCAGTGGCCAAATTAGAGGGCATACACAGCTTTTAAATTTAGTTTTGTTTTTCTGCTGGAAAACAATCCCATCTCTTTTGTGGCCTCTGAGGTTCATTTTGTGCATAGGCCTGTTCTTCTGCGAGATAACGAGAAAAACAAATTCCACGTATTTTCTTCCAGTGTTTTTCTGTTTTCACTTTTTATTATTGAGCTTTTGATCCATCTGGAGTTTATTTTACTCTAAGGAATGAGGTAGGAATCCAATTTTACTTTATTATCTTTTCAGATGGCAGCCCAGATGTCCCGTTACCATTCGTTGAATAATCTCTTTATTCTTCTGTATATGAAATTCCATCTTTATCCTAAACTAAACACGTGTGTTTGAGTTTATTTTTAGACTCTGGTTTAGTTCCTTGAGCTGTCAGTGCATGCAACTTTACACAGGGTTTTAGCTCCCGTAGCTTCATAATATGTTTTATTACCTGGTAAGTAAGCCAGGCTCCTCGATTATGTCTCTCATTCTTCATGAATAATTATACTTGTTTATTTTTCCCTGTTGCTCCAAAAGTTCTTACTGATAATGCTAGTGTTTGAATGGCCTCTTTTATAGGAGAAAGTCTGATGTTGAAAGAGGGTATCTCTATCTCTCTGCTTTATCTTTTCAGTTTAGAATGTTCTTCCTGTAAGTAAGACCTTTATCCTTGAGTCAGCTTCAGGAGCGGTGTTGCCCTTGTCAAGGGTAAAGAGCAGTTCCTGAGCACCATGGCTTCAGTTCCTACTCTTCCTGCATTATTTTGGAGCGAAACCCACACATGGTGTCGTCATCTTGCCCATGCATTTAAGTGATAACCATTTTCGTCATCTTCGTGCTCCAGAGTCTGAGAATGGAGCTATGTGGGTGGTGTGTGCTGACAGGATTTAACCAGTGCTGCTAAGCTAATTCCTAGGTTTGTTTCTTTCCTTAGATAAATCAGATCTTCCATTTCCTGTCCCCCCCTTTTTTCCCCTAAGGGTTTTAAATTTTTAATTTTATTTTAATTATTTAAGTTTTTGAGATGAGGTCTTACTATGCAATCCTGGATGACCTGGAACTCTTAATGTAGACCAGGCTGGTCTTGCTCACAGAGATTCTTCCGCCTGCCTTCCAAATGCTGGGTGGGGTTAAAGGCAGGGCTAAATTTAGCTGGTTTTAATTAAGTATATGTTTGTGTGTATATTGTGTATGCATATTTTGAGTCATGGTGCCTGCAAAGACCAGAGGCATAGGATCCCATAGAGCTAGGTTACAGGCATTGTTACATGGGCAGTGACTGGTGACTGAGCTGGGCTAGCTTACACATGCACCCTAACCACTGAGCCATGTGTATAAAAAACAGAAACATTAAAAACTCAGGAGACAGCAGGTGTTGGCAAGGATGTGGAGAAAGGGGAACACTCCTCTACTGCTGGTGGGATTGCAAGCTGGTACAACCGCTCTGGAAAGCAGTCTGGCGGTTCTTCAGAAAACTGGGCATGACACTTCCGGAGGACCCTGCTATACCACTCCTGAGCATATACCCAGAGGATTCCCCGGCATGCAATAAGGACACATGCTCCACTATGTTCATAGCAGTCTTATTTATAATAGCCAGAAGCTGGAAAGAACCCAGATGTCCCTCAATGGAGGAATAGATACAGAAAATGTGGTATATTTACACAGTGGAATACTACTCAGCAATTAAAAACGATGAATTCATGAAATTCTTAGGCAAACAGTTGGAACTGGAAAATATACTGAGATAACTCATTCTCAAAAGAACACACATGGAATGCAGTCACTGATAAGTGGATATTAGCCTAGAAACTCTGAATACTCAAGACAATTAACATATCAAATGATTCCCAAGAAGAAGGAAGGAGAGGGCCCTTGCCCTGGAAAGGCTTAATCCAGCATTGTAGGGGATTGCCAGGACAGAGAAATGGGAGGAGGGTGACTGGGGAATGGGCGGAGGGAAGAGGGCTTATGGGACTTATGGGGAGGGGGGAACCGGGAAAGGGGAAGGCATTTGGAATGTAAACAAAGAATATAGAAAATTAAAAAAAAAAAAAGCATAAACAACAGGTGATAAATGTATACATGAGAGCTTGGGCCAGAAACTAAGAAGTCGCTGGCATCAGTGGTAGTGCTCTTCAGTGTGGTGAGGATATTGTCATGGGCGACAATCCCCGTGAGTTAGAAGAGTCCTCCTAAAGGGTTTCCTGCTGAAGTGCCAGGCTGTCTGAAGTGCACCGTTGGGTACTTCAGCAAACATCACAACATGAAAAAATAATGAGTGTGAGCATAAGGCATAAAGATTTAACGATAAGAGGCAGAATGTGAATAATCAGTGATCCTAGTGAAGGGTAGAGTAGTGTCTCCATATACTACAACTAGGTTCTATAGGGTTGACAATTTTTCTGCACACTGGGAAGGGGATGTAGCTAGAATACACGGCTGCAGGCTCAGCAGGTTAAAAGGCACTTGCTACCAAGCTTGGAGAAGAGTTTAGTTAGTACCAGGAATCCACATGATAGGAAAAGGGCAGTACTGACTCCTGCAAGTTATCTTCCAACCTCCACACATGCAGAGAGTGCACACGTGCGGGTGCACGCATGCGTGTGCACACACACACACACACTCACTCGCATTCAGACATACAAACTTATATGCGCACACTGAGTTCCTGCTATAACTTGATAGACTTTTGAACACAGACAAGATCCAGATCATGTCTGCCTTGAGCTTTGTTATCCTCATACAAGATGTAACTGAGTAAAACATATTACCTGTCTCCTGGTAAACCTCGTGGCACTCAGAATAACTTAGGAACAAGTTTTTGGATCATGATAGCTTGAGGTTTTCTGTCCGTCTGTCCATCCTTTCTCTCTCTCTCTCTCTCTCTCTCTCTCTCTCTCTCTCTCTCTCTCTCTCAGTTCAGTTTCTTTTTAGCCGTTGCTAAGAGAAGTCTCATTGACTCGAGGGCACGAGGGAGGACATGTCTGCATGCTGCCAGTTGTTTTATAGGCGTTTGGCTCTGCCGCCTTGCAGATGGTAAGGCTCTGGGTGGTGGGGAGCTGTGTGCTGATTATCTTATTGAATTAAGGTAACCTTTTGTTGTCCACTGAATTCTGCAGGCCAGTTGGCCACTGAGCAGCTGCTCGGGTGGCTTGGTGTGGGGATTTGAGGAGCACAAAGAGCGTCTTAAAGGGTGGTCATTCTAATCCAGGTATCCAACAAAGCAGCGCTGGAAGCTTTCTTCTTCTCGCACTGCCTACGTTCCCACAGAAGGGAGTGAACAACAACATTTTGTTTTAAACTTTTGCTCAATTATACTGAATGATTAAAACTGATTTACTATTTTGACAAGTCTTCTACAAAGCTACTTTTTACCTAATGTAGTAAGCTGAAGACAATATGCTTTCATAATATTTGATGCCAAAAGCATCCTAATTTTATGGCAGTCTGTGTCTGAAGATCACGGTGGAATAACGGAATTGTTTTTATTTTGAGTTTATTATCAACTATTCTAGAAACTCCAAGCCTGCCTTACTGTTGCCATCTGTCTGCAAATCCTAGCTGTATAACTCTGGGCTTGGGTTGTTTTAGTGTTAGTCTGTCACTTCTATACGGAGTCTGCTTAATCTGAAAACCAGTGCAGGAGACTGCTGCTGCTGCTGCTGCTGCTGCTGCTGCTGCTGCTGCTGCTGCTGCTGCTGCTGCTGCTGCTGCTGCTCCTCCTCCTCCTCCTCCTCCTCCTCCTCCTCCTCCTCCTCCTCCTCCTCCTCCTCTCACTTTAACAAGGTCTTGCTTTGTGGATCACACTGGCCTCAAACTAGAGAGCCTCCTGTCTCAGTCTCCTAATGCCTGGGAACCCTAACTCTTACCGTGAAGGTGGTGTTGTTGCTGCTGAGATTGTATGGCTAATTTCCCTTCTGGGAGAATGTTTTTTGGGATGGATCCTTGTGGTTCTTTAGAGCATAGTATAAGTGAGCACACAGAAAATGGAATTTTCTGTTGCCTGGTTGTTGTCAGAGAGAAATCATTCTGTGGTGTTTGAAGATGAACGTCCATCTATTACAGCGTGGCTATTTTTTGTGCCTTAGAACTGTCCTTTGAATTGGAAGTCCACTTTTTTCTTCAGATGTATGTGCTACTAATGATCCAGTCTGCACATAGTTATTAAGCATATACTCTTTTGGGCCATGGACTTGGCCTCTTTTGCATATGCTTTTTTATTTTATTCTCATAACTTTGAGGTAGGTCTTATTAGCCCTGTTAAAGACAAGAAAACATCTCCCTAGGGTGGTTCAGAAGCTGCCAGGTATCACATGCTAATTAGGGCCAGGCGTATGGATTTTGGGGCTCTCAGAGTGCAAGGCTTGTATGTCACACTACCCTGCTGCTGGGTTAAAATCAGCCTCGTGACCAGACCACAGTCTTGGAATCAAACTAAGCTCTCCTTCAGGGCTTCAGAATCTGTGCCCATGCTATTCTTATTAATGGTAAAAACAATATAACATAGAAGTGTGCGCATGCATATGTGTGCATGCATGCGTGGTGGGCATACCGTGGTCAGAGGCAGTCTCAGGTGCTGGTGCTCGCCTTCTGATTTGTTCGAGACACTCTTGTGTTAATTGCTTTGTATGCCAAGCTCCCTAGCTGACAAGCCCTGGGTAGTCTTGAGTCTCTTCCTTCCATCTCATTTCCTTGTAGGGTCCTGTAGGTGACAACCACAGGCTAAGCACTACCATGCCTGCTTTACGTGGGTTTTGGGGGGGACCCAAATGCAAATCTTCTTGCTTGTACCACAAATCTTTTACCTACTAAGCCATCTCCGAAGCCCTGAGGAATGCTTTTTCATAACCCAAATATTTTTATTTTTGCCTAAGGTTACATATTTTTCTATACACATGTTCTTTGCAAAACTACAGTCAGAATACATGAACTAATGAGCATTATGTGTTTTCTTCAAAAATTACCATGGTGGGCTGGAGAGATGGTTTGGTGGTTAAGAGTACTGGATGCTCTTCCAGAGGACCTGAGTTGGATTCCTAGCACCCACGTGGAGGTTCACAAGCGTCTATGACTATAGTTCCAGGGTCTCTGATGCCCTCTTCCAGCCCCCACCGCCACCAAACACATGTGGTGCATAGATATACATGCTCACAAACCATCTACTCACATAAAATAAACATTTTTAAAAGTCATTTTTCTTGTCTTTGGATGTAGGTTCTTGTGTAGCTCCTTCTGACCTTGAATTCTTGTAACTCTTAGATCTTTTAGCTGCATCTGACAATAAGGCAGAGTTCTCCAAAAGGCATCAGGTTCTTTTAATAAGAATAGCAACATATTATATAATCTGGCCTTACATACCCACGTGTCTGATTATTTTGCCACTTACACCCCTTTTCCCATGGAGAACTTGGCCACCTCTCTTGCATGAATGCAAATTGTTGTGTTACTTGCTGGCTTATTTAGAAACAGCTTGACACATATTTGCCAAACTTGAATGGTTTTTGGAGGTTGTATTTAGGGTGATCAGAAGACATGTGTCAAGTTATTCTGATATGCTGTCAGAGTTAATGTACAGAGATTTTAAACATAGGTCTGAAATTAAAATTCCCAAGGGCAGACTTGGGTTTGCATGCTAGAATTGGTAATGTTTCAATTTGTCTCCTCCATGTCTTAATTAGGATGAGTGGTAGAGTCTTCAGAAGCTCAGTGGTGCCTCCCAACCTGATAACAGCCACTTGTAAATTGATCCATTTGATAGTTTTCGTTTTGTTTTAAAATCAGTTGTTTGTTGAAAGAGATCATTTCAGCTGCTCTTTCTTGTCTGAAGTTGCTTTTCTCTTTTCCTGGGAATGGAGCCATACATGCTAGGCTGCTGTTCTGCCCTGAGCCCTCCTTCCCCAGCCCTCAGAGCAGTGGGTTTGAATTTAAGGGGGGCGGTGGGGGGGGGGAAACTCAGCTTTTGAGCTCACAGAACAAGTGGCTGTCAGGGTGATGGTCTCGCACTCCTGCTCCTGTTTACTCGAGGCTTGCTCTGTGCACAGCCCTCCCGCTGTTCCTTCTAAGGGCCCCACCTTTCCCTTTACCCATAGAGCCTTTTGATTCTTCCCTTGCGTGTACTATCCCATGTAATGCTCCCTCCAGCAGAATGTTTGCAAGTAACTCCATTCTGGAACCTGTGCTGTAAGTAATTAAGCCATGCCAATTAGGTGCCAATAAATGCTCCGCACCAAACACACTGTTGTAGAGAAGCTGACATTAAAGTTAGCTAGGGCTGCAGTCCTCAGGCCACACAGCACATGGTCTCCATGTCCTAGCAAAACTTTGGACACCATCTTTGGAAGTCTCCAAGCCTCTAGTAATTGCAGCTTCTCTGAGCAGTTGTAGCATCATGTTCTTTATTGTTCTGTTCTTGCTCATTGGTCCAGTTTAGTGGGCCTTGACTTTCTAGGCTGGTTGTGAACTCCATGGCACTAGAAACTCTGTGACTGATCTTTTTTTTTTTTTTAAAATCCATTATCCACATTGCCTACCAATATGTTTTGTGGGTACATGAGACCTATTTAACTCAGTTTTTAAAAAATTTTCAATCTTCTGTATGAGTGTTCTGCCCATATACATATATGCATATACACATATACACACAGATTCATACATATATATATTTATATACATATACACATACCATATATGTACCTGGTACCTAAGAACGTATCCAAGCACCTGATCTCTCTCTCTCTCTCTCTCTCTCTCTCTCTCTCTCTCTCTCTCTCTCTCTCTTCCTTTGTCGAGACAGGGTTTCTCTGTGTAGCCCTGGCTGTTCTGGAACTCACTCTGTAGACCAGGCTGGGCTTGAACTCAGAAATCTACCTGCCTCTGCCTCCCAAGTGCTGGGATTAAAGGTGTGCCACTGCCCGGCCATCTGATCTCTTGAAGCTGGTGTTATAGGTAGTCCTTAGCCTTTAAGGTGGGTGCTGGGAACCCGAACTCTGGTCTTATTAAATAAAGAATAGTAAGTGCTTTTAACTGCTGACTCATCTCTCCAGCTCCTATTTCATTCAGTTTTTCAAAGTAACTTGCAGGGTTGAAAAGGCCCGCAAGGTCTTGTGATAGATAAGTCTGCTTTGTGAGGAATTCCCACAGCTGGCCATGTAGCCTGTGTTCCAAGCACCAGAGTGGATGGAGCTCCTGTGACCCCCAAAGCAGCATGTGTTGTCTTTAGAGATGACTAGGGTGTTGACTTGAGTCCACACTAGCTGATAGAGAATGGCAGGGGGCACAAGCTGGACTTGACACATGGTTGGTGTTAGAGGACTATTTCCTGATGCTTATCTGAGTACCTGGTTTTCCTCCTTACAGCCACATAGATTCAAGAGCCTGTTGTCCTTTCTTGCTAAGAGAACTGCCACCCACTGACTGTTAGGACATCCTGTCCTCTCAAATGAGCCAAAGTGAGGGGTGGGTTGGCAGTATTCCCACTGAACTAAGAGGAAATTGAGTCCTGGAGGTAGTCAAGGCCACACACACACACAGGTTAGAGTCAAATTGTGTCTGACACCAGATCTAGCCTTTCTGTTGAACTCTAGGCTTTCTCTTTGGAGTTGAGGATGTCTCCTTTCCCAGCATTCTGAAGTTCTTTATTTCAGCATGCTAAGAAACCTCTTCTTATTAATCTTAGCATCTCTCATACCACTTATTTGAGGGTGAGTGTGAGACTTGATGTGTGCCCATACTGTCCTGTCCTGTGGAAAAGGGAGCTGACCGACTGTCCCTGCCAGTGTGGAATCTATAGAATGAAGTCATTTCAGTGGCCACTCCACTCCCTGCCACTTCATTTTATTCTTCCTCATTTAGGCATGATAAGCTACTGCTCTGAACCATGGGATTTCATGGAATTCACATTCAAGATTTCATAGATGAAGGAAATCAGTGGCGGGAGGACATGGCTTTGTTGTTTGTGCTGGAGAGCCCACCCAGGGGGAGTCCTTCTGGAGGAGGACTTGAGAGGTTTGCAGGATCTAGGTGGAAGAAAGGGCTATCAGTGTTTGAGCTGATGTGGCCATGCCAGAGTGGACCAGAGCAGTACAGTGGCAAGTTGATTAAGATCAGGGACAAGATGAGCGGCGTTGTATTTTTAAAGTCACAGAGAGGCATGACAGCTAACTAGAATAGGGGCTGGGGGTGGGGGCAGGCTGTGTATAAACAGTAGTCAGGTTAAGTGTCCCTAATCTGAAGAATCCAAGTTGGAAATGCTTCAAAATCTAAAACTGAACTGGTATGATCTATACAAATATTCCAACCCTCTCCCCAAGCAACAACCAAAGCAAACAAACAAAAGCTAGTAAGTTTGAAAACTCCTGGGCCCGTGCATTTCCTATGCAGCAAGTACTCACACTGTAATAGGGAAAATTGTGAATTTTGGGGAGATTCATAATGTATTCCATTTATGGAATGGATATTTGATGCCTCAAGCTTGATGACCCAGTTTTTTAAAACATTTTTTTGAGATTATATTTTAATTACAACATTTATACCTTTTCTCCCTCTGAACCTTCCCATACACCTTTACCTCTCTTTTTTAAATTCATGGCCTCTTTTCATTGTTTGATATTGCATGGATATATGTATTTGTATATACATATATTCCCAGATATAACCTGTTAAATCCATATAATGTTACTTGTATGTCTATTTCCAGGGTTGTTTGGCACTGGACAACTAATTGGTTTCTGATCTTATTTTTAAGAGGTGTTAAGTAAGACAACAGTCTTTGCAACTTAATCTCAAATGTAAGGCAGGACAGGAGAGAAGTAGAGGGGACAAGCCAGGAGCATAGGTGATTGTCATAAAGTAGACTTGCAACTTTTTACATTCCAACTTTTTCCTAAATAAAACTTTTTTTTTTTTTTTTGGTTTTTTAAATTTGGTTGTTTAAGACAGGGTTTCTCTGTATAGCTCTGGCTGTCCTGGAATTCACTCTGTAGACCAGGCTGGCCTCGAACTCAGAAATCCGCCTGCCTCTGCCTCCCAGAGTACTGGGATTACAGGCATGTGCCACCACCGCCCAGCTGCTTTTTGCCGTTTTTGAGGTGGGGCTTGACTACAAACTTAGGGTCCTCTGTTTGGTCTTTCTTAGCTTCCATAATCATGGAATTACAGCCATATACTACCAAATCTTGTTTGTGTGGTACTGGGTAGCAAACACATCAAGTGTGCTAGATAAACACTCTCCCAAGCGAGTTACATCCTCTTTAAGTTGTCTTCTAAAATTGGAAAGCCACATCCAGGCTTATCGTAGAACAAATCTCTGTTGTCATATCCATGACAAGCTAGCTGGGGTGGGTGACTGCTGTTGACTGTGTGTGCTGCCTTTCTCAGTGATTTTCCTCAGTTATCTTCACAGTCATCCTCCACGTTGGTTTTCACAGCAAGCACCGAATGGCAGATGGGGAGAGTTAGCGAAGCTATCTTGAGAGGTTCCCTCTCTGTGCAAAATATATATTGTTTGTGCATGATTTTAAGTCAGTCTTGTTTGTTTAGAGTAGTAGTCAGGTTCGTTAAAGTTTATTAGAAGGGACAGAAATTGCCCATACATACCTGTCAAATGTACTGCCTCCTCTGCTGCCAGCCCTGCTGCCAGAGTGGTTGGTCTGTCACTGATGGGGACGTCATTAGCGCCTGAAGTTCATAGTTGCCATTAGGCTTCGGTTTGGTGCTGTATGTTCTGTAGATAGGACTTCAAATTGTTGCAGTTATTTAAAATTTTGTATGTTAAATTTAAATGCCAGTATATTTCACAGAGAAAAATGTTAGATAAACAAATATAACACAAGCTACATATGGTGACACACATCTGTAATCTGATCTCTCAAGAGGTTGAGGTAGTAAGACTGAGAGATTGAGGTCCTCATGGCCTTCACAATGTGACCTTGTATAAAATACAGCACCACCAAGGAGACCTGCTTTGTGGCCATCCGTGGTGCGCAGGAAGTCTGGTAGTGCTGTGGCAAGGAACCAGTCAGACCTGGGCTGCACATCCCAGTCTACACAGAAGTAGGTAGCTCGGTGACTTGGTCATCAGCTTTGTTTGGCTGGTTCCGGGAGGGCATACCAAGACAGCCTGGGGCGCTGAGAGGACCTTGTAAGTAGATGGCCATGGCAGTGCAAAGTGACTCTAAGATAAATCTCCTTGGGCATTTGACTTGCTGTTTCTTGGTGTTTCCTTTTGGGGTGGGAACATGGTAACTTTTACTGTACTGCTGCATCTTCACACAGATGCTTCCCTGAAAGGCCGTGCTTAGATTTAACAAATGAAATCTTTTCATTCCCAAGAGGAGCTTGTCATACCAAAGCAACCAAGTTCAGATCTCTAATTCCTATTCCTTTCTAGTGTGTTCCGTTTTATTCATGTAGAATAAACACACAGCCTCAAACATCTTACAAGGCAAATAGACTCTTTTTTAATTAACTGCTCTATATACAGAATTTTATCATCATGAAATTTATAAACCAAAAAAGGAACAAATATTTACCCTGGTAGTTTCGTGTCAACATTACCCACTACTAGAAATGCTCAGAAAATGTCAATGAACCTGTCTCCCTCCTTAAGTCTGGCAGTAGGATATTAGGCTCCAACCTCCTATTTGGACCATTCATCTCTCTTATGCTCTATAGGGAATGGGGAAGGTACATGTAACTTCTTTCTCTGTGGATGGATACATCTGTCACATAGACTTGTTTCCAAAGCTAGTACCTAAGTTTTCTTATTAATTGAAATTAAAAAAAATTTTTATGTGTATGGGTGTATTGCCAACATGTATGTCTGTGCACCCTGTGCATGTGTGGTGCCTGTAGAGGCCAGAAGATGGTGCTGGATCCCCTGAAACTGGAACTGTAGATTTCCATGTGGGTGCTGGAAACCAACCCTGGGTCCTCTAGAAGAGCATTTGTGTGTACATGTGCACAAGTGTGTACGTGTGTGTGTGTGTGTGTGTGTGTGTGTGTGTGTGTATGAAGAGGTGTGTATACCCACATGGACACGGCTTACATACTATATTTATATATATAAGACACATAAAAGGATCTCTGTGAATTTAAGGCCAACCTGGTCTACATAGCCAGTTCCAGGCCACCTATGGATATTCAAAACTAGACCCTGTCCCAGCAAAACAAAACAAAACTCTGGGTGTGGTGATACGTGACTGTCATCTTGAGACTTGGAAGATTAGAGTCAAGAGGATCAGGAGCTGACAGCCTCATTCCATCCTTGTAAAGAGCTCGAGGCCAGCCTGACTTGTGTGAAACAGTTTTACCCCTCCTTAACTACAAGGGGGAAGTCCCAACTGGTTCCAGAAAAAGTTTGCTTAAATCCATCACTTGGGATGGATTACTTGTAGCTAGGGAAACGAGGCTGATGTTTCCAAAGTTTCGGAGCTGTGTGATCGGGCGGAGCTGTGTGATCGGGCGGAGCTGTGTGATCGGGCGGCTTCCCGTACTTTCTGGTGCTGCGGGAGGCACCTCTGCTGATTTTCATTCGCCGTGTATGGTGACTGTGCCATGTATGCAGCTCCAAAATGACTTTAAGGTTGCCTGGGTTATTAAAATATGTTTAATAAGCTAATCTTTTTCAAAGCCTTAAAAAATAATTAAGATGCAAGAACAGATAAGCCCTATGTCTAGAATGAATAATTAATTTGTAAACATTCTAGATGCTGAGGAGGAAGAAAGACGGTGCTTATAGGATTCCTGTTGTTAGGCCAGGACGCAGAGAAGGGGAAGCAGAGAGAATTGTTTCCTTTTTCTTTTCCTCTGAATATAGGGCCTGTTTTGGATTCTGATCCTGTATAGTCAACACTGAGTGGTGGCATTGTGGCTTTTCCTCCTATGCTGCTCTTTGTTGCCAATTAAAGAGACATATCAATTATATAATAATTATATATAAATATATATATAAATATAATAAAACATGGTGGTACTATAAAAGGAAAATTGTAAACCAGGTAGAAAAGCACGTATTGAAATCAAGTCTTGAATGCAATAGAGCCCCCGAGTAGATGCCTCTCATGCTTCACGCCTTTCAAAGCACAGCTCAGTAGAAAAATTTCCGTAAGGAGCTGTGGTGATACTGAGTTTAGCAAGCAGTGGGTACCTCAGATTTGTCTGTAGTAGGTATATAGCAGGCATTCCTGTTTCAGAACCTCAGAGGATAATGGGGTTATCTGATTCTCTCTGTACCCCTTCCAGAGGGGCATATGTATTCAGTTAGGATTAGGATAAAGATGTAGCTCAGTGGAGTGGTAGAATGTTTGCCTCACGTGTGAGGCTAGGGCTTGATCACATGTAACATATGCTATAGTACACAGTGGTCAACCAGTAAGACTCAGCTTCCACTCAGCCAGGGTACACAGCTGGTGTTGGTGTGTACAGGACACCTTGGAGTGCAGAGGAAGGAGGGCAATTTGTTTTCTGTGGAAAGCTTTACAGAGAAAGGGTAAGGTTCTACGTAGAGGAAATAGCAAGAGCAGAAAATGGGAGGCCTGCCCGGATGCAGGACTCTGTGTTGGGGAGGCATGATGGGACACAAAGCTGACGAGCCTTGTGGAGTGGTGACCCGGGTATGGTACATGCCCGTGGTCTCAGTCCTCAGGAGACTGAGACAGGAGGATGGAGAACTTGAGATTAGTCAGTGTTGTACAGAGCTGTGTGTTTGAAAAATAAAGTGTGAGTTTGTGCAGGCTTTAGGCAGGAGAGGGAAGATCTGTTTTTGAGTTTCATCACTGGAATGACCTTGGGGGAGAGACAGAGGCAGCCTGCTGATTGAGGGAAGAGCCCGGGCCTCTGGTACTGAAGAGTGTGGATAAAGAGATGATGTACTAAAGTATAGACACTAAGTTGTATGGGTTGGGGGATGATGGCTGCAAAGGAGAGGAGATTCTTAGCAAATAACTTAAAAATGTATTTTTATATACAAATGTATATACTACCTTACTATCTAAAACTTAAAAAGAAAATCTTTGTCTTTTTGTTGGTTTGTTTGGTTGGTTGGTTTGGCTTAATTTTCCTCACATTATGTATTTATTTATCATTGTGTACATATGTGAGTGCATACTGAACGCCACAGTACACGTGTGGAGTTGAACAGCGCCCGGAAGGAGTTAGATCTGATCTCTGACTGAACTCTGATCATCAGACTCGGCTGCAGGGACCTTTACCTGGGTGCTGGGACTGCATGCGTGTCATCATGCCTAGCTTTTGCTTCTCTAAGTCATATGTGTGCGTCATCGTGTGAGCCCTGCCTTGCCCTTCCCTAGTTATGGAGAGGGGCACATCCGTTAAGCTGCTTGCTGCTTCTCCACAGCCCTGAGGTAGAGGCAGGATGTGCCAGTGGGCTTCACCTTGGTTTGGATACTGGCTCTCTTTTGATAACTCTGCATATCTGGCTCTTCCATATCATCCCTGTGCCTTAGTTTCCTCAAATCTGTTGTGCAAAGTCTAATGTTTGTGGAAACCTTGAGGAAAAACATTTTGTTGGTTCAAAATACAATATCTCTCAGAAAAGTATATGGCATTTTAACGAGGCCTTTGAATTTTTTCATTTATTAAAAAAAAAAACAAACTGAACGGAACTGAACCTGCTGTTCTTAGACTTATGAGGCTAATATACGATTTGAGCTGTTTTTCGGGACAACTTTTAAGCTTGTGATTGCTGGCTCTTCCTTAGGGAGCTTCTCAGATGCTTCAGTTCTGTATGTGCTCTACAGTTTTTTAAATGAGATATTACACAAGTAGGGACTGGTTCTTTGTCCCTCGGAGGCAGCAGTTGCAGGCTGTCGCCCACTGCTGTTGCAGCCAACTGCCCACAGTGGCACCATGCCTTTGAGATCAGTGTGTCTGCAGCTTCCTGCGTCCCTGTCTTCTGCAGAGACACTTCCTCAGACCGCTTCGTACACAGTAGCTTCTCCATGCTCAGGCTCTGCCCTGCTGTTCCCACAGGAGAAAGGTGAAAAGGTCCAAGGGCAACCACGTGAGCTGTGTTCTCACGAAATGATGCTCGCCCCAGAGGCTGCTGCTTCTGCGTTTCATTGGCCTGAGCTGAATCTTGTGGCATCCCTGGCATGAGGGTGGGGTTTGGCCAGTATCTCTGTTTCCTGATACCTGGCTTCTCAGTCTCTGGTTAAAAAATAAAGGGCATAGGTGCCTGGAATGGGTTTGTGTCATTCAGAATGCACCTTAGTTGAAACTACAGCATTGTCGTGTAGTGGTTACTAAGTTCATAGTCTTATCCAGGGGGACCCTGTTTCCCTAGGGCTGTGGTGTTTCTGTAGCTGAACAATTCTAAGAAAACCAGCATGGTTTGGCATTTGGTCTGTTCCTTGATCCTCCATGTCCTTAAAATATGGAAGGGAGTTATCTTTTAAACAGCCCTGTTTTGTTTTTTTGTATTTTAAGATTGAAGAGTACATAATGAGTCATTTGCTTCAAGAAGTAATTGGGCAGGGAGAAAGCCTGAGGCAGGACCCTGGGAATTGCTTAGTGTCCAGGAGATTCTGATAAGAGATCTGAGGGCTACCTTGTCCCCAAATTCAGGGACTCTTTCTGTCAGCACCCTGAGTTGCACAGTTGCTCACAGGAGCCTTTCTAGTGGGATCAAACTTGTGTTCCTAGTCCTTTGCCAATGAAGGAGTAATGTCCTCTGGACATTCTGTGCCACCCCCGCCCCCAACTCCTGTGGATTTGTACCATATGTTTTTATTGTTGTTACTGAGGTATAATTCACATCATGAATTTATGCCTTTAGTGTTCAACTCAGTGGTTTCGTATACCCACAGAGTCATGTAACCATCACCGTTTTCTAATTCCAGAACACTTTGATTACCCCAGAGTGAAACCCCACACTCATTAGCAGTCGCTGCCCATTCCCCGCTTCCCGCAGCCCCTGGCAACCACTAATCTACTTTGTGTCTCTATGGATTTGCTTATTATAGACATTTAACGTAAAGAGTCATGTAGTAACTGGCCTTTTGTGGCTGGCATCTTTCACTAAGCATACTGTTTTCAAGTTCATCTGGACCATAGCACAGATCAGTACTTCATTCCTCTCCACCGTGCAACGATCCCACATTTTGTTTCTCCATTCACTGCTTGAAAGGTCTTAGCTATTTATGAACAGTGCTGCTGTGAATATTGTGCACAATTAGGGACTCACTGTAGCCCAGTGAGTGTCCCAAACCTGTGACCCTTCCAGCTCCGACTCCTGAGCATTAGGATTGCAGATGTGTCCCCCTGTCCTTCACCTCTGCAGTCTTCTCTGCACACACTCTCCTTTCTCCTGCATGTGAGCCGAGAGTGGAATTACTGGATCTTGGGGCACATCGCACTGTGCCCCCTCTTCTGAGTTAGGGAGTCTAGGGATCTCCCTAATCCGGAGGGATGGCTTTGATATTCCCTATTAGTTTTATAGTTTGAGTTTCACTTTAGTGAATCATTTCTCCATGAAGTGAGGCTTACAGACATCAGAGTTGTCCCTAGTTGATTCTCTGCACCTCTGCTGCCACGATGCTGTGGGACCCAGCCGAGATGATTATGTAGTGAGCTGATGCTATGGCCCCAAGCTTTTGGCTGCTGTCAACACCCCATGACTTCTCTGTGCCACCATTTAATCCTCACCCTGTCAAAATACAAGGATCTAATCTCTTACTCACAGATACTTTCTCCTTTGTTTGGACTTTTTAAAGGTGGTTTAGCTCCGTAGTCTACTGGTTCAGACCAGATCTTCCTGTCTTTGCTTCTGAGTGCTAGAGCCACTGTTATAGGCTTGTTTCACTCAAGTTTTCATTACACTGAAAACAGTTGTGTATTCTCTAGCCATTGTAAAATGACATGTTAAACTCTGTTGCAAGGCAACACACAGACTTCAGGGCTCTCCTCCCACATTCGGCTGACTTCTGATTGAGCTTGAGAACAGCCATGCACTCCGTGTCTGGTGGATGACACAGGATGGGGAGATGGGGTCTCAAAGGAAATGTCTCCCCCTGCTTCTCCACCTGCAGCTGAGGCCTGTAGGGGCCGTGTCTGCCCAGGCTGCGGAACTCCATCTTTTTACCCCCTTTGCCCCTTCTTCAGGATGGCCCAGCCCCTGTTTCCATCCTTTCTGCTCAGAGTCCTCTTTTCTTTCTTTCTTTTTTTTTTTTTTATTTCTTTTTGCTGTTTTTACTCTTTCCCATTGCCTCTTCCTTAACATCATCCTAAGTGTCTGATACATATTTGCCTTTTTGGCTAATGCTTGACATTAATTTCATTCTTCTCTTATCTGATAACTCTGGAACTCAGGTCTGTGCTTCTCAGTTCTCGCCTCTTGTAATTAAGTTTTGTGAAAAAGAAGTGTGACATTCAGATATATTCTCTTATTAGCAAAGGTATTACTCGGTATTCGACTAGAACTGTGCATCTGTAATGAGTTGTTCCTCTCTGAATACTAATGCAACTTAGAAGAAGCCTTTCTTTGTTGAAGACTTTCCCTGCGCGGGCCACACATTTCCAGGTCTGTTTCATAGTCAGTCATTTGTGGGTTTTGAGGTATGTCAGTGGAGATGCCCCAGCCAGCACACCCGGATCCGGTTAGATAAACATGTGAGAATGCTTACTTTTAAAAAAATTTTCTTTGTTTAAAAGTTAATTTTGTCCCTAATGCCAAAGTAAAGAAATTCTTTAGAATTTAAGAGACCTGAAAATACTAGCTAAAACGTTGTAGTTTGCCTTCCGGCCATCTTTTCTAAGGGCTGATGTTAATGCTTGCTTGGTTCATATACTTTTTCTGAATTTTAAGAAGTTCAGATCAGATTTAGTAATGTGCCTATAGTACATTCTTGGTGACCATATGGGTTTTCTTTATTAAGTCCAGCTAAAGAAAATGTATGTGAATGATAGCATACATGTGAGAATGTACTTCTTGTTTTGTGTTCTGGGTTATTTGGGAGAATGAGTCATGTAGTGGTTTTTTTCTCTTGAGCTCCTAAGAGCTTACAAAGAAATCGCAGTGGGATGAACAGTGCATGTGTGAAATGGCAGGCAGCGCTGCTTCTCCATTTGTTCTCCTCAGACCAAGGTCAACACCTGAACTCCCAGGAAAGTCCTGTGCTAACCGTCCTCAGGGTTTCGGTCTTAGGACCCTAGGTCCCTGAGGTCGAAGGATAAAGCAGCCAGCCCGAAGCCCCTTATAGTATCTCTTCTTTTGTTGTAGAGCATACATCCTCCCAAAGGAAAAAGTAGTTTGTTTTCAGGATGTTCAAAGACAAATAGCGTCAAGTACAAAGGATTATCAGCTTTAGGACCAAGAGATTTGAAGGAGGGGGAAAGGCAAAATGATCCCAGCCTTGACTGCTCAAGATATCCCTGCCTTCCTGGCAGTATTTTAGGGATGTATTCAGGCCCTTTTGAATCCTTCAGAGAGAGCACACCTCGTTAAGAAGCTGGGCGTGATCTCAGATTTCAACTCTGTTGTGGTGTATTGCTTGGCCAGCCCAAGTAGGACCATCACAAACACCTCAGTGAACTGCAGAACAGAGACTGGGGTAGTATTTTGTATCTTGAGACTATTCAGTCATTTATTCCTTCTTCTATATCCATATGCCTGTCACCAGGGCTGTTTTGTAAAAATTGTCTGGATGTTGAGAATTGGTTTTAATGCTCCCAAAAAGCTGAGCTTTCAGACCTGAGGGTCCCTGCCCCCAGCTGGTTTCAGTTAATAATAAAGAATTGTCATGCAGCCAATGGCTGGGCAGAGAACAGAGACGAGACTTTTAGATTTTGAGGGTGAGGGGCCAGGAGAGAGGGAGAATTGCCATGACAGGGAAGGAGCAAGATGAAACTTAAAGGCCCTCCGACAGGTAAGAATCCAGGAAAGTGGACCTAGAGGCCACTTTCCTTGTTAGGTCTGGGGTAGCAGAGATTAAATACAGATTTTAAAAGATGTTAACACAAGAATACCAGAGTGGGGTGTTTGCTAGCCATTAGTGCCCAGCCGTTGAGCTAGTCAAGGCATATCAAAATTAGCTGGTGCAAGGAGAGAAAGAGAGAGAGAGAGAGAGAGAGAGAGAGAGAGAGAGAGAGAGAGAGAGTGTGTGTGTGTGTGTGTGTGTGTGTGTATGTGTGTGTGTGTGTGTGTGTGTGACTTGAGAATCCAGAGAGCTCTTGGGTGGATACATGTGTGCCACCCGTTAGGAGCCATAGGCTTAACTAATTCAGTGATACAGTTGTCTACCATTTACTACCTCTCTCATTGCTTCACTGTAAAGAGGAAAGTTCTTATATTAAGGTGTTAAAGTGGCCAGGCGGTGGTGGCACATGCCTGTAATCCCAGCACTTGGGAGGCAGAGGCAGGTGTATTTCTGAGTTCGAGGCCAGCCTGGTCTACAGAGTGAGTTCCAGGACAGCCAGGGCTACATAGAGAAACCCTGTCTTGAAAAACAAAAAAACAAGAACAACAATAAAAAAGGTATATAAGGTGTTAAAGTGGCACTGCCTGGAACGGTTTTTGCCTTTATTGATTGAGTCACAGTGTCTCTACATGTCTACACGAAGTACTACATGGTTTCTCTTGTGTGTTTGTTTGGTTTGAAGGGGGAAAGGCAAAGCGATAAATAAAGTTGCTGTCACTGAGATCCCAGATTTTGACTCTAGTTCTGGCTAGCCTGGAATGAAAACACACACACACACACACACACACACACACACACACACACGGCCTCCAACTCACAATGTCCTCTTGCCTCTGTGTTTCCGAGTACTGAGATTAAAGACGTATACCACCACAGCCATCAGACCTTTCTTTTTTTCTTTTAACAAAAATATGTATTACATTTGGTGTGTGTGTGTGTGTGTGTGTGTGTGTGTGTGTGTGTGTGTATCACTTGCAGAGCAGTTCTTTCCCTCTGCCATGTTAGTTCAGGTTTGGAACTCAGGTGGTAGTCAGGCTTGGCAGGCCCCTGCTCGGCTGCCTTGCAGTGCCTCCTCCCTAAGTTCCCTGTTTGTGTATTCTGTCTGGTGAAGAATGTTGGCAGTGAGTGGACAGGACAGACAGAGACAGCATCCTACAGAGGTTTTGGTTCTGCTCTGTTCTACTTTACATTCTTTTTAAAAATTACTATATTTTTATTTTATCTGTGAGTGTTTTTGCCTACTTATATGTCTGTGTACCACATGCATGCCTGGTGTCATATCCTTCAGATGAAGTCAGAAGAAGGCGCCAGATCCCGTACAGCTAGAGTTAACAGATAGTTGTGAGCCACTATTTGGGCCCTGGGAATCAAAGGCAGGCCACCTGGAGGAGCAACGTGTACTCCTAACCACTGAGCCAACTTTCTTTCCAGCCCCTGCATTCTTACATAACATATTCTTGGCCACTTTTTGCTTAGCATCAAATTCTCTAATCTTAGAAGGGCTGCATATTTTGGCTTTTATGCATACTAAGACCCAGAGATAGATATTTTTTTCTAGGAGTTTGCATATTATACTTAATCCAAGACATTAGGAATTATATAAAGATTAGTTTGCTAAGTGACCATTAGCTAGACATTTTATCTGTCAGGAGAGAGGATTCATGCCACGCCACGAATGCACTGCCCTCTGCATACCATATTAATTTTGGCAGCTCAAAGATAAATGAACTTGAGCTGTGCTCCAATTTTTCATTGTGAGGAGACATATATTATTATAAAAGCTCTTCTCATCAGCAAGAGTGTTTCTTTCTGTTGTTTTAATTAAACGAATGGTTTAAAAATTAATTATGACACTTTGATGATCTGATACTGGCTGCAAGTAAGGATTCTTTCTCAAGATTTATGATGCATCTAGAACAGTTGTTCAGAGGAACTCCTGACGGAGCACTTGTTCCTCTGCATTTCTGCATCCCTCAACTCAGTAGTCACCAAGTGTGAAACCAAGAGACTAATGTTTTAGTTTTCTTTAAAATATCCATTAGTCTCATGGTCAACAGACAGGACAAATATAGAATAATGACATCTGAGGCCCTCAGTTTTTTTTTTTGTTTGTTTTGTTTTGTTTTTGAGGGCGTGTTTAGGCTGGTTAAGAGTAGACAATGAATAGTATTGTTGCGTGATATAAGAACTGTTTAAGAAGATGACGCAGGCTGAGCTGGGGAGATAGTTCAGTTGGTGAAGTGTTTGCCTGGCAAGCATGAGGCCTGAGTTTGTTTGATCCCCAGATCCCATTAAAAAAGCTCAGTCTGGTGTACACACGTGTAACCCCAACCCTGGAGAGGCCGATCCCTGGGCCTTCTGTCTAGCCAGCTTAGCTTAGTGTTGAGTTCCACACAGTTAAGAGTTCTATAGCGTGAAGCTGAAGTACAGTTAAGAGACTGTTTTTCAACAAAATATGGCATCTGAGGCTGACATCTAGCTCCCCTCCCTCCCTCCCTCCCTCCCTCCCTCCCTCCCTCCCTTCCTCCCTCCCTCCCTCATTCTCTCTCAGCTCCAGGTCAATTAAGAGACTGTATTTCAACAAAATATGGCATCTGAGGCTGACATCTAGCCCCACCCCTCTTGAGCACGAGCACACCCCCCACCCACTCTCAGGTCAGGGATGCAGTTCTGAAGGGCATACATTTTATCTGAATATGAGCGACTAGAGGTAGAGTTAGCGTGCTTCCAACAGAGGATGGGGTGGGGGGGTGCTGGTTTGGGAATTTAGCCATGACTGGTAAAGTCCCACCTTTTAGTCTCTGGTCTGAAGTGGTGTTAGTTAGGCTGATCAGATTGGCACATGTAAGTACCTTGCTCTGCCCAAGATGTTTAGAAGGGAACTGAACCTGGCCACACCTTCCTGAGATGACATTCACAGGCCTGGCTGACACAGTGCCGTCTAGTACTTGCTCTTTTGAGAGATGGGATCAGGATGGCTGTGCACAAAGCATTGCCTGGCCGGAAGTTTGTAAAGAATAAGCTTTTATGTTAGAAGAGTAATCCTACCTCTATGGAAACAGACTTGGTATACATACGAATGAATACATTTGCTTGAAGGTTTGAAATGTTTGTCACCAAGGACATCACCAGATAAAGACAAACAGTAACCTAGAAACCAGCCAGTTATGCATAGATGACAGGGTAAATATGAAAGATGTAAAGATCCTTTTGCAAAAAATAATAATAATAATAATAATAATAATAATAATAATAACTATTTAATTGGGTAAAACTGATAAAAATGCATTTTGTGGAAAAAATAAACGGCCAGTAATCACCAAGAGATGTTTATCTTATTAGCGATGGGGGTCAGACATGAAAGCAACCAGATGTTTTCTTTGCTAGAAGATTGACAGACATTAAAAGGAATACTAATTTTTTATTGGTAACAGTGGTTGAGAAATGAATACACTTATGTAGTGTGAGCATGTAAATTGTTCGGATCTTTCAGACAGCGCTGGAGTAGCTGTGTATATAAAGTCACAAACCTTGATTTGGTAGTTTTGCTCCTTTTAGCATAAATTAGTGGTTAAGTACTGGGATGATAACTATACAGTGGTACAGCCAGCACGTGGGATCTTAACGTAGCTCCTAAAAACTGTAGGATAGATCTTTGTGAGAGAACTTTATTTGGAAACTGTTATAAATTTTTAGTGGGGCAAAATTATAAGAGGGTCACATTTATGCAAAGTAAATTTGTTAAAACTAGATCTAGTTATAAATGTATCATAGATCCCATTGTAAATGTATATATAAGATAAATTCCTTCCGATTCTGTCATATCACGTTAGAAGAGCATTTTCTCAAAGCAGCACAAGAAGTGCATAAAGTCAAAGTTCCACGGCAGGCAGAGCAGTTGTCTTTTGCAGAGGGAGCAAGAGGAGCCTGTTGAGCAAGCAGTGTGGCCTGAGATGCCAATGCAGGTGGAGACTGCGCCTCGCCTCCTTGGTGGGAACTCTTCAGTCATGTGACAGCAGTCTCAGGAGTCTGGTGGGTGGCCAGGGAGAGTAGGGCAAGCACCAGGTGCTGGAGTTTGACAAGGAGGAAGAGACTTATGAACGCCAGCCCATGGCTATCCATCTAGTCATCTCTGAAGGAAAAGACTGTTTCTCATGATCAGATTTCATGGGTTCTAATACAAGCCTTTTAGAATTAGTGAAATCCCAGCACCTAACAATCGCTGTCATAGAGTCGAAGGTCTCTCTTGGTTTGGGTGAAGCATAATGTCCATGAGAAGTGACGAGCTTGGTTTGATGAAAGGTTAAATGTAAATGCACTGCTCACAGGCAAAGGAAGGGATGGATGCAGTGAGGGGTCCACAGAGGCTCGACTTCATCGGCATTATCTATCCATAGTCACACTCTTCTTATAGTGCAGATATATTCAATAATTACAAAATGAAAAATGTGAAAATACGTTTCTGGATACCCGTGTCTCCTGAGCCATTTGTGTGCTTTGGCAGCTAGACCTGATACTTAGCTACCCCAGAGAACTTTTCAGGCCTAGATGCTACTCTCAGCCAAGAGAATTTTCAGCTCCATTAAGTTAAGTGACTGAAGATTCAGGTGATAGAGAACTGAACACTGACTTCCAAGACTAGGGAGGAGTAGACTCTAGAGCCAAGGCTGCTGGCTGCATGGGACCTTCTTCCTGAGGCGTGTGGGCCAGCCGTGTGGGCTTCCGCCCTTGGGATAGGGAGTTGTATGGTGAGCAGAAAACAGGTGGAATCAAGGACTCTTAGTTACCCAGTGCCATTTTCTGGCCAGAGCTAAGCCCTAATGGGGAAGAGTCACCGGACTCAGTGGCTTTTTACCTCTGAGAAGATTATCCGAGTATAGGTCTAGAGTCAAAGATGACTGTGTAGAAAGGCTCTGGTGAGACACCCAGGGCTGTGGGAGGCAGCGGAAGGACTGGGTGTGCCAGGGAAATCAGGGTAGCCCGGCCAAGAGGTTATCTGTGCCATCACTATTGGGAAGGCAGAGACTGGTTTCCAAGGAGGGACTCAGAAAGAAACATGGGCTCAGTGAGGAGGATGGCCACTGCAGAGAAGTGCAGCAGCGAGGCAGCAGGGCGGGCAGCTGACAGGAGGTTAGGCAGGCGGTGCCAGATGGCGGAGAGCTGAGGGCGCAGGTGCTGACTCATTCGTTCCCTTTAATCTTAAGGCTATCATATATTTTTGTACCACCATTTAAAAATGTCACTCCATGCTTACTTTAAAGGAACTTTAGAATATGTGGCTAAGCCCAGGGTTAAAAGTACAAGGCATGGATGCCTGCTAGTTTTGTACTTCATAAATAGTTGGATTTCAAAATCACGTTCATGATACAAACTTTGTTTTCACTCTCTGCCTCGCTGCCCCTGCAAACAACCACCTCGCTTTCAGAGGTCATCCTCGTGCTATTCCATCCCCTTTAAAGCACACAACTGAACGTTTTATGAGGGGGTGACATTGAATGAGAAGGTTTTCCATGTAGCTAGTTGAGAAGAACATAGGTGAGCTCCGAGTGGGGAGCCTGGGACCCGGAGCCGGGAGCCCTTACCCCCTGCCCCCCATTGCCCCAGCTGCAGTGCAGTGTGGAACTGCTGTGCTGGCCCTGGCCCTCTTGTCCCTGAATCTTGCTGGTCTTACTGTTCAGTGCTACCCGTGGCAAGAAGCCTCTAGCTTCCTGCATTCTGGTTTGGGCTCTGCAGGTTCTTTGCTGGGCTGAGCTGAGCTGAGCTGACCTTAGGAATCTGAACCTTGGGGAGTCAGAAGATGTAGTAGCTCTTGCAGTTGTTTGTGCCATTACTGTAAATTATCAGCTCTCGGTTTGTTTTTTTTTCCCCTCTAAGTAGTACAAGGGGTTACTCATTTATGTCTGTGATGCTTTAAAAATAACAATTTCATAAGTGTCACAGCATGTATTTGTCATTTTAGTAAATGGATATTTTAATAGGCAGCAATTTGCAAATTCAAACATAGACAACATGATTTGACATTAAAAAATTAGAGAATTTCCTGCCATCTTTGCCATCAGCCTTGCATGAATGATTCTAGCCCTCTGGAGCTTTCCTTTCTGCTGACTGTGACTGATAGTCCCACACTATTATTGGCATATAATGTGAACTGACAGAAACAGCCTTGTTTATCATCACCAGTGGTACTGAGAGAGAGAGAGAGAGAGAGAGAGAGATATCTCTTTAAGGAGGAGGCTAAGCCTATGGATAGTTACTGTTTATCTTAGGTGCTCACTCGTGAGCTCTGGCAGTATCTGCCCTCTGTTTAAGAAGCCAGTGCATTTAAGAGGGCATTTGCTATTCTTCCCTCCTGGGTGATGTTGAGGGTTATCCTGGACTTTGAACCTGGACAGTATCAGGACAGCATCAGTAGGATTACTGAAATGTTCAAGATTTCTTTTCTGATAGTACACACAGTGTGACTGCGGTGAAGTTGGTTTCATTTATGTGTTTGTGTACACTGATACCTTGAGCTATCCTGCGTGCTTCTAATGAGAACTGAGCTCTGTTCAAACCCAAACTGCCTGTCATCCAGGAGCTTGAGTCAACAATAGTTAATGGCATTGGGTTTCATTCAGTCTGCCCCTCTGTGGAGTCTTAGGCTTAGTGGAGGTTCCTTTAGTGTCTACTAGCCCAGGATCTCAGTTTGGGCTTTAGCAGGATACTGTCTAGTTGTTTTATTTGTCTGCCTTGTCACTATAAAAACGTATGTGACAGGATGTTAACCTGCTAAAGTGCATTTTCCTGCTGTCTCAAATTTTGGACCCAGGTCCTAAAGCTGCAGATAGAAGGAGTTAAATAGCCACACTGTCTGAGAAGACATTCTAGAAGCACTTGTTGCAGGATGCACACATGGCCAGACGCACATCCAAGCTCTAACTCTGCTCCTCCATAGCCTAGAGAGCCCTGGAGACGGATTTTGTGCATGGCACTCTAGGAGCAGAGTATTATTAGTATTTTTTGGGACTTTTCCCGCACTCTACCCTCCTTCCTTCCACTCAGAGGGCCTGAAGAGTGTAGACACTAGGGTAGATTGTACCTTACCAGCTGTAGGGTTCATAGCCAGTTAGTTGGTGCTCTGAGATTAGAATGGAATTTCGGGACGTTTTTAGGTTGGCCTGGGCATGTGAATACCAGGGCTGGCGTCTTCCTCCTGTCTGAACGTGGCAGTGTGACTGGGCCCATGTGTAGAGGGCAGCAGTAATGCCTGACAGACTAGGTGGCTGTCTGCCAGGTAGTGGGTATAGAAGCAGAGTGGAGGCTGAGAGCTGATCCAGAAGAAGGGAGTTGCCTGTACCAAGCAGCCTGGGTGCTCTCATTGGATAGAACTAGCATTAGCATGTAGGTTTATTTAGCAAGATCTTTGGGGGTAGGCCATAAGGCAGTGGATTGATGTCCTTTTCCTCACTCTAGTTTCAGAGAAGGAACTCTACCTTAAATAACACCAAAATTAGTTTCATTATAGACTAGATTGGACTTTTTAATACCCAAAGTTTGGCTTTATTTACATAGAAGACTATTTTCTTTTTAAAAGGATGACTAGAAGTTGGTAGTTCTGATAAGTTACTGAACCCTGAAATGACGGCAGCCAGTCTCAGCACCTCACATGGGAGCTGGCTTTTGTAATTTACTGCACTTTCACCTGCTTTTATACCCTGCGGATTTTAAGCTTATAGCTTACTAGCAATTTCTGTGTTAGCAGTAAAATTTTGAATTTCACAATAACCTGAGCACTGTAAATTTACTAACTTAGTAGACAGCTAATAATAAAGTTTGTGACCTCATGTAGGCATTGGGGACCCCTTAAGAATTAGCTGGAAACTCACCTTTTTTTTTTTTTTTTTTTTTTTTTTTTTTTTTTTTGGTTTTTCGAGACAGGGTTTCTCTGTGTAGTCCTGGCTGTCCTGGAACTCACTCTGTAGACCAGGCTGGCCTCGAACTCAGAAATCCGCCTGCCTCTGCCTCCCAAGTGCTGGGATTACAGGCGTGCGCCACCACGCCCGGCTTGAAACTCACCATTTTTAATTGTATTTCTTTTGACATTGTTAGTTTGGGGCTTATTTGTTTGTTTATTGTGATAGAATTGTAAAATAAAATCTACCATGCTGGAAACATAACCTGTTGGTAGAATGCTTGTGAGAGCCCTGGTTTAGTCTCCAGCACTGCAGCTGCATTTCAGAGTGGCCACACATTTCAATCCACCAGTACTGCATAGGCATTGCAATTTCTGTGCATACTTGTCACCTAGTACTACTTTCTGTTTATATGTGCATACATGTGTGTAGAGATAGGACTTTAGTCCAGGCTGGCCTTGAACTCTTAGCCTCTGCTTCTCTATCGCTTGGATTCCAGGGGTCACTGTGCCCAGTTGTATTTATTCTTATTTTATGTGTGTGAGTGTTTTGCCTGTATGTAAGTACGCTACACACATTCAGTGCCTGTGAAGGCCATTAGAGGGCATGGGAACCAGACAGTTAGGCGGATGTGAGCTGCCATGTGCATGCTGGAAACTCAGTGCAAGTCCTCTCTAGGACAGAGGCCATCTCTCCAGTCATCTCCCTCTGTTTGCTTTTTACATCTAAAATGGCTTTGACATTACATTGTAGTTCTTCCTGTATCCTGGATAGTAATTTTCTCTTCTTACATGCCTGCCACGTGCACACTCACGCCTGTGCCCGTGCCTGCGCGCGCGCGCGCGCGTGTGTGTGTGTGTGTGTGTGTGTGTGTGTGTGTTGCGTTGTGTTGCGTTGCGTTGTGTTGCGTTGCGTTGCATGCTTGCGTGCACAGGTTCTGTCTGTAGCCTGGATGGTTCAAGCTCACTGCTCTCTTGCGTCTTCCTTCTCACTGCTGGAATTACAGATTAGTGTCACCATGTGTAGCTTCATAGGTTACCTTTTTGCTGTAACTATATTTTTGTAGTTGAAATATTAATTCAGTTTTGAATGCTGAGAAGTTCACCAGGCTGTAGCTATCTTCCCAGTATCTGCGGAATGCAGAAAACTTGTGTCATTCTTCCAAGCCACGTTCCTCCATAGACTTGGGTCTCACCAGCCTTCCAGCTTTGTCCTCTAACATCATTTCCCTCGTGGCCCTCCCGCTCCTCTTGAAGGCTTTGGGAAAGAGTGCGTGCTGAGCCTCCGGTCCCTTCCATGAGGCTGTGCTCGAAAGATGGAATGCTATCCTTTCCTTCTTGACTTTTTTTATTTTTAAATACTTCTCTTCCTCCAAAGACAGCTCAGACCTGAAGATTTTCCAGTCAGTCAGCCAGCTGCTTTCTTATGCAGTGTTGTATGTACAGCCCTGGCCAGAACCCTTGTCTGGAAGTATTGCAAGACGTTTTATAACCCTCCTTCACCACACCCTGGCACTGCCAGCTCCTGGAGTACCAGCTTAGTTTCTCCTTTTTCTTTTCCCAGCTCACTGCCCTGCCCTAAGATCTAGCTCATATTGCCTGTCACTTCCAGTGACTGTGGGCAGAGACAGAGTGGTGTCCTTTAGGAAGAGGTAACAGGACTTTTTACCAGTTGTGCTTCCAAAAATGCATCTAATCTTATCTGGCAAGACTCTGGCAGCTGACTGTGGATTTTCCGCACTTACTTCGGGCTGTCCTTGTCTTGTGTTATAAAAGCAATAATTAGAGGAAATGATCCTTTGAGAGGTTGTTCTAACTGCCGCTTCCACTCTTACTTCAAGTAAACTGTACTGATGCACGCACTGACTCTCTAGCTCAGTATTGAACCAAAGCATCATGGTGACTAATTTCCTTCTGGTACGTTCCTTTTAGTCTTTTCTTTGGTGTGTGTGGGGGTCAACAATCTGAAAAGGATTTATTGACTTTACATTTAGCACGGATTACTCTACTTGATTATATCATTCACTGCGTTTGTGTGTACGGTAGAAGACTGCTATATCGGAATTCTGTTTTCTGTTAAAAACACTGCTGTTTTATTAACTACTGGTGTTTAGATGTAATGCTTAAAAATTTTGGAGTGTCTCATTTTTAAGTGTACTTAAAAGTGTTTCTTGTAATCCTGAGCCTGAACTAGCTTCCCCAAATCCTCTGCCCAGACAAGCACAGACACCCGGGAAGTGCTGCTCCTGGACTGGGGAAGGCTCACCCGGACTGGGGAAGGCTCTGCGTGTATCTAGGACAGCGGGCCAGGTCCTGGATCCTCTCCTTGCAGTCCTGCTCTGGGTGCCTGTCCCACTCTGCTTAGGTGCTTTTACTGCAGCATTGCAGACGCTTTCCTCCCCTCCCCGATTCTGTCCTCTGCCTCCTAGAAACACACATGTTCTTCCGTGTTCTACAGACTATAAAAAATGGGGTCAGCATCTATGTTGTGTCTTAAGTAAGCAGTAGACTTCATCTGAGCTGGACTTGATGTCAGTTTCTAGTTAGTCAAAGTGTAGCTGTCAGAACGTAAGTCCTGGGGACCTGTCATAGGGACCTGTTGCCTTTTGCTCCAATAATTCAAAGTATAGAGACAGTTTCGTTCCTGAGGATTTGAAAACCCCACCAGGAAATCAACAGAAATTCAGTTTTACTTATTTTTGCCATGTTAATTTAGGAATTTAAAAAAATCATAGCAGACAACAAAACTTTAGGCTGTACCTTTTCTTTGTGGGTGAGTCTTTCTGTTTAGTAAATAAGGAACAACTAAGTACCTATAGAAGTTTTATGTGTGTGTTGCTGGGATATGGGGGAGCTGGGATTAGAGGTTTATGTCAGCCGTGGTTTTGTTCTCCACTTTTAAAAAGTGTGTGTGTGTGTGTGTGTGTGTGTGTGTGTGCGCGCGCGCGCGCGCCCATGCCCACAGCTTGTGTGGATGCTGGAGGACATGGGCGCGCGCGCACGCGCGCACACACACACACACACACACACACACACATCCAGGAGTGGGTTTTCTCGAACCAGCACGTGGGTATTGGAGATTACTCTAGCCCTCAGGCCTGGTAACAGGTGCCACTATCCCCTGAGCCCTCCTGCCCGCCTTCCACTTTCAGAGCGCGGGCTTCTCCCTGAACTTGGGTGGCTAGCACGCTCTTTGGCCGTGCTGCTCTCCTTCCCTTCCCTTCGCCCTGTAAATGTTGGCATTACAGACCTTGAACGAACTACTGCCCAGCTTTCCCCCCCCTGGCTTTTATTTTTATTTTTTTAATTTTTTTATACTGCTCAGCCTTTTATGTGTGTCGGGGATAGAGTCAGGCACTAGTCAATATTGAAGTAATTAAAATGTTTTACCTTTAGGTAGCTTGTTCTTCCTTAATATGTAGCAAACATATTATGAAATTAGGGCATATGAAACAGTAAGAAAACAGTGCAAGATGTAAATATCCAAGTTGTGGTATGTAGTGTCCAAGTTTTGAAGAACTTAAGAAAAGAGGGAGACCGGTAGGAGTCTTTGCTTTTTCAAGACAGGGCTTCTCTGTAGCCCTGGCTGTCCTGGAACTCACTCTGTAGATCAGGCTAGCCTCCAACATAGAGATCTACCTGCTTGTGCCTCGCTAAGTGCTAGGACTAAAGGCGTGCACCACCACTGCACAGTGACCAATGGGATTCTTTAGAGAAAATAGTGGATGATATTCTACTTTGATAGAGTGGGTGGGTATTCCTTTAATTGCTTTATTGCTAATATTTAAACATAGACAATTTGCACACCACCTAATTGCAGATATCTAAAGACAGCTAATGTTCCTAACACTGTAGAGGTGTTAGCCCTGGAGCCCTGGTTGCTCGGAGATAGGCGTGCAGGCCTCTGCGCAGCCTGCACAGCAGCATCGTTTGCATTTTAGCTCTGCCCTTGAGAAATGACGGCCATTTGTCCTGCAAAGAGCACTCCCAACAGGCCTAGAGAAACAGCTTGCTCAGGCAGGTCCTGCCCTTGCCACTATCCGCCATCAACAGAAGCATGGGGACTGTGCTTTGAAGGATGTGTCCACTCAAGTGGCTGGGGTGCGAAGGCTGGACAGCTGTCAACAACCGGTGGGCTCCATGTACCAGAAGAGGGAAGGGAAGGGACATGCACAGGAGCCCTGACTGGCAGTTACCATAGTCACCAGCATGCCGTCACCCCTGCAGTGGAAGGGCTGATGGTGGGTGTTGAACATGCTATAAGAGGAGTCTTTGAGATGTTTGTTTGCTAGGCACAGTTCTGATAGGAAGTCTCTAAGGCACCAGATCTTAACCGGTTTTCCCCTACTCCAATGGCAGGGTAGATGTTCAGTGTTGTAAATGCTTGTGCTTCCAAATGGTTTGAGATGTTGATATGGACCGCTTTTGTTTTATATTTATACTTTTCTCATTGCTTGGCTTTAAAAAAAAATAAATGAATAAATACAGAGTCTCACTTTGTAGCTCTGGAACTCACTCTGTGTGGAGTAGGCTGGTCTTGAACTCACAGACTTCTGCCTGTCTGCCCCCTGGGTGCCAGATTAGAGGCATGTATTCCCTATCTTCCATCATGCCTAATTTGCTCTTTTCCAAGTTGAAGAATGAGATTTCTGTGGCTGACTATGAATGCAACAACCTTCCATTTTATAAAGTAATTACTGTTGAATCAAAATGTTTGCTCAATGCAAGCTATCAAGTTACCCATCGACGCCAACCGAGTAGGTGATTAGAAGGTTCAGATCAAAAGCAACTGGCTTATCTTCATGGCTTTTTTCATCCTTTAATTTAAAATGTATCTGTCTAACTGATTATCTCACATTTTGTAAAGAAATATTGACGTCCAATAAAGTATTCAGTGACCTCACTCTGGCTGTGTGGGCAGTCTCAAGGCAGGCCTCTGAAGTGTTGATATTCCTGTAACCTTTGAGCAAGATGTGTGTGTGTGGTGTATTAATGAGCTGGTTGAAGTGATGTACAGTAATTTCATCCTTGGGTAAAAACAGATGTGAAAGATTCTGTTTTAATATTTAATCAGGCTCAAAGCCTCTGTTGGCTTGTTTAAGTTGACCTGACAGCATTATACCTGGAAACACTTTGAATTAAACTCTGAGGGCTTGACCTTGTTCAAACAGTTGTAATTTAATAAGGCTGCTGTCTTGGTGGAGATAGTATAGCTAATGGGCAAATCCTTTCTGCCTGGGATTGTTCTGTGTGGGCGCTGGGGTGGGGAAGCTCGCAGCTTTTGCTGGGCACTGGGGTTTGGGGGGGGGTTGGAAGAAATTGTGTTACAGATCTTTTTAAAACTTGTTTTTATTTTGTTGGAAGCATTTAAAGCATTTAAGCTTTAAATGAAACCTCAGTTGGGCTCGTTTTGGTTAAAAAGAATGCAAGATTACTGGTTTTTAAAAGGAGAATGGAATGTTCTTGGATATCAAAATACCAAAGGAAGAGGTAGTGGAGGGTCAGTTGCTTTGACAACCATGTCCTTCTTTCTGTGTGTCCTTCTTCTACCTGCCTGCCCACCACCTCCCTGCTGGTCTCCGATTTTGCCCTCTCTGTGAACAGTCTGCCCTCCTACCTCCCTCCATACGCCTTTAGTAGAGAATTCTGGTGTCTACCAGCTGTAGTCATTGCTATTAGCAAGTTTGCCTCTTTGTTTGGATTCTTCAAAAGGGTCTCTGTCTGTCTGTCTGTCTGTCTGTCTGTCTGTCTGTCTGTCTGTCTCTCTCTCTCTCTCCCTTCCTCTTTCTCTTTCTCTCCCTTCCTTTCCCTCTCTCCCCTCTCCCCTCTCCCTCTGTCCCCCCACATCATGTCCAAACCCTCTGTGCTTTAAAACAGTTTTTTTTAGAGCATGAAACCTAACAGGAAGTTTGAACTTAAAAGAAAAATTGGTTAGGCCAGGTATCATGAGTTGCCCAAGTTTATTTGGGAAAAATTATGTGCTGGTTGTTGTTGTTTGTTTTGTGGTTGTTTTTGTTTGTCTGCTTGAACGGATGAAGTCCTGTCTGGGAAGAGGAAATCTTAGCTGACAAAAAGCCTCCATGCGATAAGCCTGGGGCTAGTCTGTAGGGCACGGCCTTGATTACTGTTGATCTGGGAGGGCCAGGCTCATTGTGGATAAAACCTTCCCTGGTTGTCAGCCTTGGACTGTATAAAGAAAGCAGGCGAGCAAGCAGTGTTCTCCATGGCCTCTGCCTCAGTTCCTGCTTCAGGCCCCTGCCCTGACTTCCCTCAGAGAAGTTTCCTAGAAGTGTAGGATGAAATAAACCCTTACAAGTTACTTGTATTAGTGTTTTGTTAAAGCAATAGAAACTCTAATTAAGACAAAATGATTGATTAATTAATTAAAAATAATTTTACAAAAATATGTCATTAATAAACACTGTTAAACATCTCCTGTAATACCACTCTTCAGATGGGTAACCACCATAGTAGTTTTTTTGTAATACATGTTTTTTTCTGTTAATTCATTAGAATCATGCTGGGTGGTGGCAAATGCATACCTTTAATCCCAGCACTAAGTATCTGGCTTCACCAAGCACAGCATGTGGATAAAATATCCCAAGATACAATATAACTTTTAAACATCTTGTCAGAGTTCTAATTAATGGTTTCTGTATCGATGTTTCTATACTCTAGTAACTTTAAAGCTATCTCTAAAATTGACTGATCAATTTTTTTAACTTATCAGAAATTGTGATACCTTTATAGTTAAAAAAAAAAAATAGCAAACAGGGCCAGTAATGTGCCACACACCTCTAATTCTAGCTCTTGGGAGGCAGAGGCAGGAGGATCTCTTTGAGTTTGAGGCCAGCCAGGTCTATAGTGTGAATTCTAGGACATCCAGAGCTACACAGTGAAACTCTTGCCTTGAAAAACTAACCAAAACTCCAAAACTCTGTATGGTTGAATAGGAATGTTTTGTTAATTTTTTGCTTTTAAAACTAATACTAGTGGCCGGGCATGGTGGCACACGCATTTAATCCCAGTACTTGGGAGGCAGTGGCAGGTGGATTTCTGAGTTCAAGGCCAGCCTGGTCTACAAAGTGAGTTCCAGGACAGCTAGGGCTACACAGAGAACCCTGTCTCGAAAAAACAAACAAACAAAACAAAACAAAACAAAACAAAACACTAATACTGTTTGGCGCTAATGATAATTGTATATTGTCTTTGTTTTGTCTTGTACTATTTACCAGTCCTGTTGAAAGGCGCTAAGTATTTCTATCTTTTAAGGTACTTAACACAGTGACTCATAGATAATTAGTTAAATTTTTAAATGTCATTTTACTAGTTTTGAAGAAACTCAGTTTCTGGGACTGTGAGGAATGCTTTGACAAGGTTCAAATTCAGTCAAAGTAAAATGGAAAAACTGTAGCACCCAGGATGCTAGGGGTGGGGCTAAGAAACCGCCTCGGCAGGGCTGCTGCAGGGCACCTGCCGTGATGTGCATGTGGCGGGTGAGGGCTTCCGGGGTTCTCCAGCCATCCCCTTGGAGCTGGATTTCCCGTGGTTCGGTGTGTCCGGCAGAAGTCTGACTGAGCCCTAACACTCTTCTGTTTGTGTAATGTCTCTTCCTTGAGTGTGGGGAGAAGCTGCAGACATGTTGCCACCCCGGAGTATATTGCCCAGTTTGGCAAATGGGATCTTTTCCTAGGGGGTTAAGGTAAGCACACAGTTCATTGTAGTCCCCTCAATCCCTGGTCCATTTTGCTTTTATGACATGGTCTGGAGCCCAGACTGTCTTTGAACTTGCAGCAGTAGAATTGCATGCATAGAATGCAGCTCAATAAAGTGTTGCTGTCTGAAGTTGGAGCTGGAGTAGCTTCTAAAAACTGCACGTGGCCTCCAGCTGACAGCCAGTGAGGAAGTGAAGGCCCCAGTCCTGCAACTGCTAGGAACTGAAATGACCAACAATCTAAATGAACCCAAAAGGGTGCGCTCTTCCTAGGAGCGTCCAGATAGCAGAACAGCCTGACACTCACCTTGACTGTGGCTGACACTCCGGCAGACAGAAGAAGCTGCCTGGATTTGTGACATGTGGAACTGCAAGCTGACAAGTGGGGTTTTTGTTCTGTTTTTAACTTCTAATTTTATGTGTACAAATGTGTTGCTTGCATGTATGTATGCATATCAAATGCTTCATACATGCAGTGCTTATAGGGGTCTGAAGATGGCATCTGAATCCCTGGCACTGGAGTTATAGAAGGTTGATAGTCACCATGTGGGTGGTGGGGATTGAACCCGGGGCCTCTGGAACAGCCCCAGTGTACTTAACAGCCGAGCCACCTCTCCAGCCCCAAGTAGATTCTTTGTTGTTTGTTTTACCCACTGCCAGTGTCAGCAGAAAAACAAAACAGCATAAGGACTGTCTAATTCTTAGCTTTGTCCAATTTCAGTCTAATTTTGTCTGGATGTGTTCTTGTCAAGTCACAGGCTCATGCTAGCCTAGCTAGAGAATCTGGCATTTGGGTCAGGAGTTAAGTGCACTTTGGTTTTAATTCTGGGGAAGCTTTTGTTCTGGGCACTGGGATCCTCAGTTTGGATGGTTAGCATAATACCCAGACACGGCAGAACTGTGTGGAAGTCAGGCCTATTAGTGATCCTGGCATCCAAAAAGAGTGAGAACAGCTTTTAATCTTACATTGTGTACTTGTCTAAGGGTTTCCATTGCTGTGAAGAGACACCACGACCAAGACAATTGTTATAAAGGACATTTAATTGGGCTGTCGTACAGTTACAGAGGTTTAGTCCATTATCGTCATGGTGGAAGTATGGCAGTGTGCAGACAGATGTGGTGCTGGAGGAGCCAAGAGTCCTATATCTCACCTCCTGGTAGCAGATGGAGGCTTCCGCAGGAGCCAGAAGACAATCACTTCCACACTGGCCACAGCTTGAGCACTAGGAGCCCTCAGAGCCTGCCTACAGTGACACACTTCCTCCAGCAAAGCCACGCCTATTCCAGAAGGCCACACCTCCTAATAATTCCACTAAAGATGGGCCAAGCGTATTCAATCCACCACAGTACTAGGGAGTGTGAAAGCCACCCACTGCCTGCTCACCTAGAGTTCACAGTGTTAGCTTTCAATTGGTGCATAGAAATAACCACGATGCAAACTCTATTTCTCTGAGTCCAAGCACTGGCTTACTGGGTTCCTTTTGCTCAAGAGTATGTTTCTGTTGAAATCAGAATATAGCTAGACCCATAAGCTAGACCCATTGGACGTTCAAGGTAAAAAACTCATTGACAATTGGCACGATTCCGTGGTGTGTTACTATAGAACTGCGGGTCTTTGTTCCTAGGGGGCCTCTTCACAACTGGACATTTTGCCTCCTCAAAACTGTAACTTTCAAGAACTTATAACCTTTATGAGTTGTAATAAATGAGTCAATTTCTAACCATCCTCCCCTTAAAATTTTTTTTGAAATTATATTTCATTATTTTGTATGTGAAAATTCATAGGTCAGAGAACGACTTGTCAAAGTTCTCTCACCCTCTCTTTAAAGACAGAGTCTTACAATGTAGCTAAGGCTGGCCTGGTACTCACAGAGATCCAACCCGCCTTTGTCTCCCTCCCATGCACTACTGTTTAAGCCTTACACCACCATGCCTGCCCAGGTTCTCTGTCTTCGGTGTGGATTCCTGAGGTCATCAGGTTTGTTGGCAGGTACCTTCACTCACTGAGCCTCAGGCTTCTGACTCTGAAAGCCTGACCCTGCTTATGCTGTAGGGGACAGGGATTGTCCAAGGTTGGGATACCACCGTCAAGACTTCTGGCTTCCCAGCCTCACCCTGGAGATCCTTGCTTCCTGCCTGCCCACCTTGCATATCTGCCGGGATGTCCAGTCTTGGAAAGCTCAGGCTGAAGCAAGTTTTACATCTCAAGGGAGCAGAGCTGTCCTTCCGGCGTTTACTTTAGATGGTAACTTTGTGGAATTAATCTTTCTGTTAATCTTTTCTCTTTTCAGAGATGGGGATTTGATAAAAGGAAATGACTTTGCTCTAGTCCCCAAGTACCTCAGAGCCAGGCTTCTGTTTAGACTTTTGTAGTCTGAGAATTATATATTATTAGAGGAATTCTGGCCTCACGAGTTTGAAGGTTGTGACTTAAAATTCTACTTACTACATGGAGGCACTGGGGAGAGGAAATAAGATTTACACAGTTTTAAAATATTAGCAAATGAAGGAATATATTCTTTCTCAGTTATATTCTGCATTTTCTCAGTATGGTGGCTTCCAGTACAAAGCATAACTAGTCTAAAATTAAAGCAATTAAGAAAAATAAATGTTCCATTATGGGAATTTTGGCGGTACATAAAGACAAAGATGTCCTTGCCCATTAAAATGAACACCCAGGACTCCAAACTGTTTCCTGAGCTTGGTTTTCACAGTCCCTGTCCGCTGTGAGAGATGACTGCCTCAGGCCACAGCGGCTGTCTGTGTGACAGAGTTAACCTGCCTGCTCTCTAGGGAAACTGTCAAGAAATAGGCCTTAAATTAGTAATGTAAAAGAATGTTCTCAGAGCGGTAGTCAGTCAGGTGTTGATTGACTGATGGGGAAGGTAAGAAAGTAGGCTAATGGAAGATGACATCCCAGCTCAGCTGGTGACGCCCAGCTCGGCGTCCCAGGGCCGCTCCTGTCTTCTGCTGACTTTCCTTGAGAGGGTGTGTTACTTGAGGGATAAACATACAGACTTGGGAATCAGGTACCCAGAATAGACCCCCATTTCTCAGTTCAGCTCAATCTCCCCAAGCCTCTGCTTCCTGTTGTAGTGTTAAAAGTATTTAATATGGCAGCTGAGCAATAGCGCCCCCCCAGCCCCCCACCCCTCAACCCCCATCTCATATTCGAGCTGTCAGCCTCAGTAGCAGGAGTCATAATTGTTTAGAACTGCAGGTGTAGGATAATAATAAAAAGCAGATACTTCGTTGTCACTGTTTTAAAACCCTCTCCAGTTAGTCCTCCTGCACCACCTGCACCCTGGGCGGATGACTCCTCCCCACCCCTTGAAATGCCATAGTCCCACACCTCAGCCCTTTTTACACACACCCTGCTGTTGCCCCGGGCACCCAGGAGCCGAAGGGGTTTTCTTCATCGAGAATGCCGCGCTGATGTTATCTGATAGTGTTGTGGTAGAGGACCATAGTTTTAATGAAACTGACTTAGTGTGGGTTATAATCCATTAGGAGAGAAATTGTAACAAAACCTGGTCTAAGAGGTTGAAAAGGAGTAACAACAAATTAAACTCAGAATATATGCATATGTTTTTGAGGGGTCTGGATATGATATTTCAGACATGTTTCTAACGTTCCCATTTAGTCTGAACCAAATGGTAGTTCTGGTTGGGATGGCCTCTAGTGGAGACATGGACAGTGGAGGAGGTAGCAGGAAGGAAGAGAGGGAAATTGAGAGTGGGGAAAGTGGCAGCCCCGCCCTCCTGCACCCTCATTTACTCTACCATTCCCAGTCTCCTTCCGCCTTTCCCTGTGCTGTAGCTCTCCTGTGAACAACCCCAGGTGAGCCGAGCTCAGTGGTCACGGTGCTTCTGTCTTCACAGCCCCCTCTTCATCACTCACTGTGGCCTAGCCTCTGCGCTTCCATGCACTGCTGCCCCAAACTGCCTACCCATGGGCGCTGGTGCAGCCTGCGGCAGCGGCTCCTCACCCAAGGCTTCCCCCGCAGCACATGGCACCCGGCAGTTGCCCGCAGGGCTCCTTGTTCCTGCTCGTACGTCTTTGTTGGCTTCCGCTATGACCGAGGCACCTCTGAGTTCTACAGAGGGTGAGCTGGAGATATTTCTTTGCCTTCCTGCATTTGTCTTTCCCTGTCCTCTTTCAGAACAGACTCCTTCACCACCACCCTGTCTTCTCTATTATGACAGACAAAACCCAACTCACCAGAATGTGCTTCAGTTCAGTGGGCAGGAACTTATAGAACATTTTGGAAAGGGAATCTCTTTGGAGAGGTGTCTGCACATCTCCACTTCCCACTGTGACTGTCCTGTTGCTGATTATACAGTATATCCTTGTGCTGATTCTGAACCTTGTTTCTTCTGGTACTTTCCAGTGCAGTTGCAGTCTCATCTGCTACAGGATGGCTTTCTTAATATGAAATATGCTACCATAGTTACTCATGCACTTTGTAAACTTGCTGATATTTGACTATTTTTGACCATAAAAATGGCAGCTTTGGGCTGGAGAGATGGCTCAGCTGTTAAGAGCATTGACTGCTCTTCCAGAGGTCATGAGTTCAATTCCCAGCAACCACATGGTGGCTCACAACCATCTGATGCCCTCTTCTGGTATGTCTGAAGAAAGCTACAATGTACTCATGAATAAATAAAATTTTTTTTAAATGACAGCTTCATGCGGACCTCATGTATCTTTCCTGATCCTCACCTTTTCTAGCCTTGTAGTTTATCACTTATATTTAATATAAGTTCTGAGTTTTCTTTGTTCTATATATAAGTACATATGCACTGTGAATCATCCCCAACTCCAAAGTGTCCCCTCTCCCCATCCTCCCAAGCAAGACAGAATTTCTCTGTATAGTCCTGGCTGTGAAGGAACTCATTATATAGACCAGACTAGCCTTGAACTCAAAGCTCCACCTGCCTCTGCCTCCCAAGTGCTGGGATTAAAGGTGTGCACCACCACTGCCAGGCTCAAAGTTTCTTAATCACAACATATATGTCTTTATGGAAAGAGTCTGGGAGGAGAATAAGCAGTGGGGAGAGAGGACATCTGAGAGGCAGAGGCGGGAGATGGCACCCTGGCCTTATTAACATGCACATATGACCAGGCCCATTTTCTGCAACCTTTCCTGGATCTACCTAAAGACTGCAGCTTTCATCTCAAAGGAAAGAAGAGAGAGATTTTGAGTGACATGGCCTGGGAAACAGGGGTTAGGTGCCCCAGATTCCGTATTTCAGTGTGGAAGCAGTTTCATGGAATTCCATAGTCTTACAGAACAAAAAGTCATAAATCCAGACAAGTTTAAAATTGGTGGGTACATCAGAAAGGCAGTTATAGCTGGATGAGGGAAGCTTTTCTATAGGCCCAAGAGGCCATCTCATGGCATTCTTAGCTTTTGCATTGGTGGAAGCTAGTAGTCTATTAAGTCAATAGGTTCTTAAAGGCTTTTATGTATTAGTCACAAGATGTTAGTTCAGACACAGGGGTGGGCAAGGAATGGCTGACTGTTCTGAAGACCTAGAACTAGCGCAAGATAAAGTAATCAGTGTCTGGACCTCTCCACCGTCCTGCAGCTCTCATCAGTCAGTCTCTGTAGACGCAGCTCCTTTCCAGGCGTTCTCATCCGCACTCCTCCGTTACGCAGAGCTGCTCCCGCGCAGCTTCTCCCGGACAGTAGGTGGGTAGTGCTGTGATAACTAGACTTATGCGTCTTCCTGACCAGTCTCGGGTTGGTGCTCCCTGCCCATCTCCTCCACCCGCCCATCTGTGTAGGGCTTTCCCTTCACTCTTAGTTCTGCCTGGATATTGGCCTTCCAGATTAGAATCAGGTGCCGTGGTGACCAGTGCTTTCTACAGCAAGCCTAGTTTCCTGCCCTAGGCTTCTTGTAAATAAATGGCACACTCTGATTTTTGTAAAATATTATTTATTTTTATTTATATGAGTACACTGTTGCTGTCTTCAGACACACCATAAGAGTGTGTATTGGATCCCATTACAGATGGTTGTGAGCCACCATGTGGTTGCTAGGAATTGAACTCAGGACCTCTTAACCACTGAACCCTCTCTCCAGCCCCACATTCTGATTTTTTTTTTTTTTTTTTTTTTGGTTTTTCGAGACAGGGTTTCTCTGTGTAGTCCTGGCTGTCCTGGAACTCACTCCGTAGACCAGGCTGACCTCGAACTCAGAAATCCGCCTGCCTCCGCCTCCCAAGTGCAGGGATTATAGGTGTGTGCCACCACCCCTGGCCCACATTCTGATTTTTAACCTTTGTCTCATGGGACATTTCGTGGCGTTGTAGTGAGCCCAGCTTCTGAGATCCCTCCCCTCCTTTAGCGCCTAGAGTTCCTGAGAGGCTCTCTCCAAGAATGCGCTGAATAGGGTGTGGCACAGGAAGGACCTTGCTGTCATTGCTGTTACCAGTATGCTCCGATAGGCCGTACCCAGCTGTCTTTAAACTGAGTTGTTTATGTAATTATAGCATGAAAAGAGATAGGCAATCAATCACTCAGTCAGTCAATCAACCCTGTCTGTCCATCTTCCATCAGCCCATCCGCCTGTCCCTACATCAGTCATCACTGGTGTTTTGAGACAGGTTCTCCCTGTGTAGGCCTGGCTGGCCTTCCACCCGTGGCCCTGTTGTGTGCCTGCTGAGTGGCGAGATGACAGGTGTATGGCACTGCGTGGGGCTTGTATCGCTGCCCCTCCCCCCTTCCATGCGGATGATTTTATCAGAAGAAAAAAGTCTATAACAACAGTCTGCTTTTTGATGCTTGCTTACCACTTCTGAGTACTCAAGTGATAGGAGCTACTCAAAGTTCTGCTAAAACAGTAGTTTTTTTAAATGTTAATTTTAAAGACTTTTTTGTATTGTTTCTCTCCTCCTCCCCTTTTTTTAACCCACTAAGCCATCTAGCTAGCGCCCCCCCCCCCTTTTTTGGTTTGGTTTGGTTTGGTTTGGTTTTAATGGAGGGTTTTGCCTATATTCACTCCCCTGGCCTCTCTCCCTTTCTCACTAGCCTCCCCGAGTCTGCTTGGGTTTAAGAGGAGGTCTGTCTAGGCTGTAAACTTGAGCATCCACAGAGCTGGGCTCGCAGCTCCTGTGGCGTGACGTGACGTGACGTGACATGACTGTGCTCTTGAGCGCCCTCCTTGATCCCGAGCTGGACGTGTCTGTCTGGTCTAGGGCACCATGGCCATTTTCATGAACCCTTCCATTGCCTCCTGAGGATATCACATGGGCTTTTCCTCCTGGAAACTGTGTGTGTTTATTTACTGCTGCTATGCTGGGATCAAACCCCATGTAAGGTAACCATGCCACCACTGAGCTGACGCCTCCAACAAACATTATTGTTTGCTGTACATTGAGACAGGGTCTCACTCGATAGCCCAAGCCGACCGAGACCTTGTGGCTCTCCTGCCTCAGCCTCCTGAGTGCTGAGAGTAGAGGCACGCACCTCCATGCCCAACTCTTAAATTAACTGACTTGTTCACTTTCATTTCTTGTGACTGTGGACGTCAAACCCAGGGCTTTGGTGGGCTTCATCTATCGTTGAATCCCGTTGCCAACAGAGTTCCAGCTGTCTGCACTGGCTCTTGCGCTATCACCGGAACTGTTTTTCAGCTCCTTGGTTCTCCTACACCTTCACTGCCTTTCTTCTCACCATGATTCTGAATTATTGAATCATGTTGTAAGATTTCAACTACTCTCTCCATTTCAACTTACCTCCTTTTAGAGTATTTCGGTACATTTTTCTTTTCCTTTTCTTTCTTTCTTTCTTTCTTTCTTTTTTTTTTTTTTGAAAAGCATACTTTTTTATTAAAAAAAAGTATAAACATTTTATGATAAAATTGAAGATTTACATGGAAAATATTTCTGATAAAATAGAAGAGATATATAGAAAAACACATTAAAATTGACACTTTTGATGGAAAATTAAAGAGTAAAAGTGGTACATTTTTCTAGAATGACTGAGCATTGCTCAGATTCCAGATCCGAGAGAATGCAGTGACTGTGGCTGTACTATAAAGCAGACTCTGTAGTTTAATGCTATTTCTTTAGTTTGTGTTGCAAGAGTTATTTATTTTGTGAAAAATTTGCTTCTTGTCTCCCACTTTCCTTTAACATGGTTTAGAACAGCTGAGAATGCAGTCAGTAATAGAGGCGCTACATCTGTTTTGAGATGGTACATGAACCTGTGTTCTGTACACGTATTGGACACTTTTCCTCCGTTTCTTATTCTTTGGAATTATTTCATTACAATCAAGTTCAGTTAATGGCCCTGTGATGGAACGGACTGATGGCACTGGCCTGGTAAGCACTCTCTGACCCAGTTTGCCCAGCATCAGCCCCAGGGGATCTAGGAGCTTAGAGCATTTGTTATCTGAAAGTAGAGTGTCCTTGCTATAGATTAGATTGTTCAGTCAATTGTGGGCAAAAATGCATCTAACTTTAAGTGGTAGTTATGGAAATCTTAGAGACAAACAAGTATCAAGTATTGAATTTGAGGATGAAAAGTAGGAGAGGCTTAGTGTAACCAGCTATTCAGGATAGCTAGTGTGTAGTTAGGTAGCTTGTTCGGGTCTTTCCTTAGTGATAGTTGAAGTTGCACATTTCCCTGGTAAACTTTAGAATGAGTTTAAAATCCATCCTGTGTTAATTGCTTTTGATAAGAATTGAGTTAGACTCGGATCTTGTGGTAGAAGCACCTTGATCTGACTCCCCAGCAAGGACTGTTGCTGCCTTCTGCAGAGAGTGCACATGACTTGAAGAAAGCTTAATGCCCAAGACCCAGGTATCAGCGTGTTTTCTGTTGAATAATGAAATACTGTACCTTAGAAACTCGTAAAGAAAAGTTCGCTAGCTCACAGTTTGGATCAAGCAGTGTTGTATTGAGTCTCTGGTAAGAGCCTCTAATAGTGGATGATATCACAATTGGAGTTTGTTCAAGAGGGAGCTGCCACACGGTGAGACAGAGAGAAACTAGGGTACAGTGGACCAACACAAGTCTGTTCCAAAGTCAGCACCTCCAGGATGGCCTACCTCTTAAAGCCCGTGACTTTGTAACATCACCAAGCTGGGGAGCAGTCTTCCAACACGGGAGTCTCTGAAAGACATTCTTAAAAACTACATCTGAATCACACTGGACTTCAAGAAATAGGAAACTAGTGCCCAGTGCTAGATAGCTCTCTGCAGAGTGTCGGATCAACTGTGTATCCCATTCATAACAGGGCCGTGCGTTTGTCTGTGCTCAAGCCTAGAACCAGGGTTATTTGTCCACACAGTGTGATAGTGTTTTATTGCTGTTTCAAAATGTAATTAGTTAATCCAGAAATTAAAAGTCCTGTGACAGAAGCGGATGCTATTCTCATGGAATGAAAAATAAAGTTTAACCTTATTTATTATTTAAATGAATTATTTTTAAATTGAAAAATTATGTGGGTAGCTTTCAACATAATTTTTCAATATGAGATGCTTAGAACTAATTTAGGTTTAGTTAGCTCAGTATTTATCACATTAAATTATTTATTATAGAGGTTAAAAGCAATTTATTTCTCTTGGAAAATTTTAGGGACTTATGGATTGGGGACTTCAGCCAAAATTGGTGATTTTCTGAAGCAGCTAGTTCAAGGATTTAGGGGCTTTTGTATTAATGAGTGTCTTCACGCCCCTCCTCATCAGCAGTTTAGAAAGCCTGTGTAGTTAGGAGATGATGCTGTACAGACAGGGTTTGTTTTGTTTTGTTTTGGCACACTCAGCTTTGTTTTCAAAGATGACTTTTACATTGTTTCTCTGTGTAGTCCTGGCTGTCCTGGACCAGGCTGGCCCTGAACTCCTAGAGATCTACCTACCTCTGCCTTCCGAGCACTGGGATTAAAGGCATGCACCACCACTGCTTGGCTCAGAGACAACTTTTATGTTTTCATAAAAGCAAAACAAAACAAAACCAAAAAACCCAACTTTTTAAGAACTGGGGTTCTTATTAGCACATGCTCTTTGATGAACGTGTAAGTTATTTACGTAGTAATCCTAAAGGCAAGGTATCAAGGTATGTAGCTCAAGAGAACTAGTGGTTCCCAGCATTCAGGCTCCTTTATTTCCCCCCATGCTGGCGTCTGTCCGAGGGTGCTGGGAGGCCTTGTGCTTCCTCCTGCACCACACGCTCTGGCACTGGGTTTTCTTTCCTGTCTCGCATGTGTCCTATCCCAGGTTCTTGAAGGTGTTGCAGTGTGAAGACTCCTCCCCCTCCACACCCAGCAAAGCCACCCTTCCACTCCTGTGAGTACAGCTCAGACCAGTGCTTCACAGTCTCTTGGCTTCTCCATGGTCCTGATTCATTGTAATCCCCAGGAGGACAGGAATACCTGTAGATTAAAGCTTATGTCCTTCCTTCAAAATTAGTATTCAGATAAGTAAATAGAAACATTTTCAAAAGGTCACCTATACTGGTGGATCGATTTGGATTATTAATCTAATATTGCTGCTCACTGCCATGTTCAGGTTTCCTGAAAGTGCCATAAAATTCCCCTTGCCGGTGGCGTAATTAAAACCTATATATTTTTTCATGAATGTTACCATTGATGTGACCCTGAAATACTACAGTGCTTCATTGATAACATCACACACACAGCCTTGGTGCTTTCGGTTATATCCGTAGTCCTAAAAACAAGTGATGTCTTGTTTTTACTTTGTGTGTGTGCGTATTTTCCTGTAAGTACATATGTATACACATAGGTATACATAGGCCAGCCGAGGGTTTTGAATCCCCTTGCCTGGATTACAGACAGTTGTGATCCGACTTGTGAGTGCTGGGAATGGCACCCAGGCCCTGAGCGAGGGCAGCAATGCGCTTAACTGCAGACACACTATTCACATTTGAAGCCGACTCCTCACGTCTGTTTTTCTTGGTCTGTGGTATTCTGCAGTACTTTGTAGAGTTTGGTTTCACTGAGTCTGCATTACCCAGAGAATACTTCCAGTGCTGGCCAGAAGTCAGCTGCTTTTGCCCTTGTCTGAAAAGTCTACCTAAAGCTAAGGTAAAGATATTTATATTAATTGCATTGACAAAGGAAGTCTCCAAATGCCCAGCAGAGACTTTGTTCTCTTGTTAAGTCTCATGAAGAGTGTTTTGAAAAAGTGTAACAAGCTTATAAAGGAAAAATATAAAATATGGCTTAAATATTAAAGGGGCACCAGGAGGTAGAGAGGAGCCAAATCCTGTGTTCTAGGAGATACCAGATTAAGGGAGTGGGATGTTGGCAGGCTCCCACCCAGCTAAGTGTAGGAGACAGAGCCATGCAGATCTCTGAGTTTAAGGTCAGTGTACAGAGCAAGGTCCAGGACAGCTAAGCTTAGGCAGTGAGGGAGCTGGAAAACAGAAAGCTGGTGATAATGTAATAGAATAAGGGGGGCATGTTCCAGCTCCAGCAAGAACACTGCACCTTCAGCCACGTGGCTCTGGCTGTAGAGTCAAGAATAGAGGGACTACTGGGACAATTATACTGGTTCACTGGAGCTAAGAAATTAATGGTGATTGAGACCAGCATTACTGAGAGGAAATCTTCTGTAAGTATTTTTTGAGAGCACAAAGAAGCTGTGTTCCAGAGATATCCAAAGCTGTACCTTGTGCTGCAGCTGTACTTGATAATGTGTAAGAGCCACCCAGGTCATACTGGTTTTGAAGGCATGAAGGGTCATGGAGAGCAGCTGAGGCTCAGCACTGTGAGGCCATGAAAGGCCATTGGTGAAGGTGCAGCCTCAGTTGCAATTGATGGCCCAGGACTGAAGGGGTCATGCAAGGGATTTGAAGCTTGGCGGATGAAGAGAGCCTATGAGAGAGACTGGTGAAGCCGAGTTGCAGCAGAAGACCCCAGAGTATTGGAGATGGCAGTACCATGGAATGATCACCAAGAACAGCAGCAGCAGTGGAGGGGATCAACTTGAACTTAGAGTTGACAGAGTTGGAGAAGTGGACACCAGCCCTTTGGAGGAGCCCCAGAAGATCATGTGTGGATCCCAGACATTGAAGTTGCCGTGGAGACCCCAAGATGGTTGAGCTGCCAAAGCCTTGGGCTATCTGCAGAGGAAAGCTGCTATAACAGAGAGTGGAACCAGCCCAGAATAAAGAAGTTTGTTACAGTCAACACAGAGGAAAAAGGAGGTGAAGATCTGAAGCTTTGACATCAGACATGGAGTTGCAGAGTTTGGAGTTTGCCCAGCTGGTTTTCTGTCTTGCTTTGGAGATTACAGTTAAGTGATTGGATGAATGTCAGAAGAGACTTTGAACTTTGGACTTTTAACATTGTTGAGACTGCTTTAGACTACGGGGATTTTGGAAGTTGGACTAAATGTATTTTGCATTGTGCTATGTTTAGGTATGGCCCATATAGACTCCACGTTTTAACAAGCCTATGGGGGCCAGGGAGTGGAATGTGATGGTTGGAATTTGTTTGGGCCAGGGAGTGGGCCCTATTAAAAGGTGTGGCTGTGTTGGAATAGCTGTGTCACTGGGCATGGCTTTAATACCCTAGGTATAGCTGCCTGGAAGTGAGTATTCTGCAAGCAGCCTTCACTTCCTTCTGCACCATCCTTGCCTGGATGCTGCCATGCTCCCACCTAGATGATAATGGACTGGACCTCTGAACCTGTAGGCCAGCCCCGATTAAATGCTGTTCTTATAGGAGTTGCCTTGGTCATGGTGTCTGTGTACAACAGTAAAACCCTAACTGAGACAGTAAGTTAATAACTTATCTCTTCTTGTCCTTGATTGTATGCAGGGTGTTGTGTTTTAATAAGTGTTGGTGGAATTAGTCTAAATTGTGTTACTCTGTGTTCTGCTTAAATCTGGCTTCTGAAAGCCAGCCCCGTGACTAAGGTACAAATTGAGCGATAGATCCTCGAGTAGCAGAACAGTCGCTTTTCATCTCACTTCCTCCCCAGGTGTAGTCCAACTTCCCCAAGGATGGGCTTAAAAAGGGACCCCGGTCTCTTGGACCCCAGAGGGCCAGTGAAATTTTACTGAACTTTTTCCTTCTGGTTCCAAATAACTTTCAGTCAAAGTGCCTGAGTGTTAGGCTCATTAGTCTCAACATTCTGTCTTTTAATGGGGATTCAGCCTGTCTCATTGGCCCTTTCATACATTTATGGACATATGCTCAAATGCGTTTTTAACTTCTGAAATGGGTAGCAATAGCAGGAAATAGTCTAGTGTTTCTTCCACAACTTGGAGGGTGGCTACGATGATTGGCTAGGTTGATTTGTTGTTGTTGTTGTTCTTGTGGATGATGATTATTATTATTGGCACAGGTCTTGCTATGTTTTCTACACTGGCTTGAAATTAATTCACTGTGTGTCCCAAGCTATTGTCAAACTTGATATCCCCCTGCTTCTACAGACATGCCCTACCAAGCCCCTAATTAAACATTGGTTGATTGTATTATTGTGTATTTTAAATGCTTAAATCATTGCATGTTAGATCTTATAGTTCCTTTTCCTTTTCCTTTCCCTTTCCCTTTCCCTTTCCCTTTCCCTTTCCCTTTTCCTTTTCGTTTTCCTTTTCCTTTCCTTTTGCCAAAAGGACTGATCAGGAGTCCAAGGCCATACTCAGTCACATGGTGATACCAAGGTTATCGTGATGTACATGAAATGTTTAAAAAGAAAGATTGGTATAAAACATTTATATCATACCTTGATACCAAATGGATTCCTAATATCTAGCAACATGGATTGCTAGAATAAATATTTTTGGAGTATATGGTTTCTAGCCTTGCAATTTCTAAGAAAAATCATCCTGCCTCCTTTTTATGCATTTTTGGAGGCAAGTCTAACCCTGGAGTAACAGTGTTGTCACTCGAGTGGCTGGCTGTGTGCCTCTTTAACATTGTTTTTGCCTTCAGTGAACATGCATTAAATACCTGATGTGCTAGAGGCGGGTGTGCCGCCTACATTCTCATCTCTTAACTGAGCTCTGCTTTGTTTGAGTGGACACCCCAGAAACCCGTCCAGCAGGTTCCCCGAACTCTTGCTCACTAGTGGCTCTTGGGTGCTTTGGCAATTCTCCAGGAGTGCTTTGAACAGTTGGTTGTCCAACTGACCGCATTTGTTTCACTTATAAACACAATGCGTGAGCCAGTGTTGATTTTTGTGGCAGCTCTGTTGCTTAGAGTGAGGTGCTAATGAGGTGTGGGTCATAGGTCAGACCTCTGCGTAAGCTTTCCTCTGGCCCAGGCTGCAGAGCCTGATTCCCTTGCCAGCTGTCTGCACATGTGTGCTGTGGCTCCTTATGGGGACTGAGCAGGAGGGCGAAGATAAGAGCAGCAAACACTCCTCCTGTGGACAGGTCAGCAGCCTCTTTATTGGATGGACAGCACATTAGTGTCTGTAGCTGCGTCGGACTGAGTCTTCCTTAGCTCATGATTGCGTGGGTTGTCTGAGGGAAGTTTAGAATTCAGCTCACGTCTTAATCATGTTTCAAAGTAAAGATGGCTTTTCTTTGTAACTAAAACATTGTTTCATATCAGTCCATATTTTTATATTAATTTGTTTCTATTGATTGATTGATCAATGTGTATGCCAGACATCAGGTCTCTGGGAGCTGGACTGACAGGTATGTGCTTCCCTGTACGGGTGCTGGAAACCAAACTCATGTCCTCTGGAAGAGAAGTACCCATCTGACCTTAACCACTCTCGGAGCTATCTCCTCGCTCTCAGAAGTTGAAATTGAGAAAGCCTAGGTGGAGGGCAGGGCACCGACAGAGTGCCTACTACTTCGAAGAAGAAGCAGCCGCAGCCGCCAAAGTCAGGAAATACCTCCAGCTCCCTCTCCCAACCAGTCCTAGCCAACCTTCTTTTAAGGAGTGTGTGTGTGTGTGTGTGTGTGTGTGTGTGTGTGTGTGTGTGATTTTCTAGTAAACCACAGAAGCATTTTATTTATGAAAGCATTATTTGTAATAATTTACAAATGACTCAACAGATTTGATCGAATGTATTTCCCTGTTTCAATTTTGATCACCTAAATATGACCAGCTATTGAGACATCTCTTCAAATATTCTGGTTCTATTGTGACTTAGAGGGATTTTGCGGGGTTATGGGGGAAGAGGGTATGATGAGTCTTAGTCTTTACCCAGACATTCTCCATAGGACTCACAGCAGTCCTCCTGCCTCTCAAATGCTGAGATCACAGCTATGAGCTATCATATCTGATGTGACTTGCATTGTTAATTTACATGGCTAAAAAGGAGGGGAGGGATTGAGGAAGAGAGAGAGAGCGCTAGCGCACGCACTCTTAAGGATATGTGCTGTATGTATTGGGTTGGGCCTTTCTTTACGTAGTTCTGCTTTCATTTTGCTATATCCTAGGAGATATTACTATCTTTTGATTTCAACCATAATAGTTTTTTTTAACACTTACTTTTAAAAAAAGATTTATTTCATTTTATACATATGTGTTTTCTCTGTGTGCATTTTTGTGCACTACATGTGTGTGAAGTGCCCATGGAGACCAGAAAAGGGTGTCGTCCCCTGGGGGCAGGACTTACAGGAACAGGTCCTTGTGAGCTACCAGGTGGGATGTAGGGATCCAGCTCAGGTCCTCAGGAAGAAGTGCTGAGCCATCTCCATGAGGCATGTTTGGTCTCTTTTTTTTGTGTGTGTGTGGGGGGTTGAGACAGGGGCTCTGTCTCCACAAAGTCAGGCAGTCTCAGACATTGGGGGATTGATCAAAGAGCAGAACACACAAATCTGTGCCCTCGTGAAATTCATTTACATTCAAATGAGACGAGACAGATAATAACAAGTAATTATATCATATATCAGCTGGCAGTAGCTGCAGTGGAAGAAGAAGCCGTGGAAGAGAGGTATGGAGTGGCAGGGGCAAGAAGACAGCAGTTCTATTTTAAGTAGTTTGATTTAATGCCATTTACTCCAACTTGTACAGGACATGAGTGTGTCATTCTAGATGCTGGGAATAGCACACGAAAGGGCCTGACGTCGTGTGCCATGAGTCTCTCGAAATATAGGAGGCTGGCCATCTGGCTTGGAGCGAGAGCAGGGAAGACGATATGATTGCAGAGACTGACCAAGCACAAGCATTCTGGTCTCCAGCCGTCCTACGGCCCTTGTTGATGCTGGCTGGGGAACCTTCTGAGCGGAAGGAAACAGGATTTGGCTGATTCTTATATCCCCCATCCCTGTTCTGGGGATTGAGGCCTCATTCATCTTAGGGAGAAACACTTAGACATTAATAACATGTTTCAGCTGCTGCTACAGGCTCCAAGGCAGCAGCTTGGGAGCGGCCAGGGGAGTATTGTCGCAAACCAAGCAGGCGACACAGGGTTCTGGGGTGCTGAGTAAAGACCACCCATTATCTCTTTATCTCATTGCAAGTTCAGATGAGCAGTGTTTGGACAGACATGGTGAAAGTGTTAGGAAACCTAAAGGTTTCAAGATTGTTGGCTTGAATAACTAGCAGAATACAGTTATTTATTGAAATGGACAAAAATTAGTATGTTAATAAAGAGGGTAGAACACATGATAGGAAAGATACATGGCTTCCTAAAACTGCAAACTTGTTAGTAGGAATAAATTCCACTCTATGCACCCAAGACCTGGTACTTGACTTTACTTTGAATTTTTACTGTCGATACATTTTTAGATATATTTTTAAATAAAATGGTCATAATATCACTTATTTGGTTCAGGTTTTTTGTTTGTTTATTTTGCTTTGTTTTTAACTTCTTTCATGAGCCATTGGCCTCCAGATAGCAGTCTGGGTTGCCAGTTTGACTAGTTGGGTTTTGAGTTTATAGTTGGGTTATAAGCAAGGCAAACTTATAAAACCCATGGGAGTGGTACACCCAGAGCTGTATTGGGCAAAGATTCAAAGAATGAAATGGCTAAAAGCCGTGATATTACAAGCCATGTGAATATTGAAGAGCTTGACATGGGAGGAGGGGTTGTCATCACCCTTGCAAAGAACTATTTTGGTTGGATGCTTCTTTAATATTCACTGTTGATTCATTCATATTTATTGTTCAGTTTTAAAATGTAAACTTTGTCACCAAAGCATGTTGTTATTTTGCCATTTTAAGGATGTGCTATAGGGCTTGGATATGCTAGGTGAATGCTCCACCACTGAACTACCATTTTAATTTTTTACTTTCAAACAGGACCTACTAAACTGCCCGGAGTTGGCCATACTCTGCGGTCTAGCCTCAGCCTCATCAATGTTGGGCCTTTAGGCCTTCATCATTAGGCACAGCTCAAAACATTATTCATTTGAAAAAATTAGTTTATTTCTTTTCATAGTGAATTACTTAACGAGTATTTTTATTGAGATTTATTTTATTATTCCAGTTTTTGTGCTTATATGTGAGGGGTAGAATGTGGGAGCGTTTGCATGTGGAGATTGTAGACACTAATGAAAGTTGGTTCTCTGCTGTACAGTGGGTTCTGGAGATAAACTCGGCTTGTCAGGCTTGGTAAAGCCAAATACTTGCGCTAACCCTATGTATGGTTTGGGGGACAGCTTTAGGTAGCCCAGACTGGCCTCAGGTGTGCTGTATATCCAGAGGTGACCTTTAACTTCAGACTCTTGCACATTCTGACTGACGGACAATGCAGCCTTGGGGTGCCCTGTGCGTGCCAGGCTAGCCCTCTGCCAAATGAGATAGATCTCAGCAGCTAAAACACCATTTCTTAAGCTGAAGCTTTTAAGACTTGAATGTTTCGCGGCTTGCTTCCTGATCTGTTGACGGCATTCTTCTATTCAACAAAAGGAAAGCTTGCTTTGTTTCTAGCCAAGAGAAGCCCCTTCTCTCCCCATGGGCCAGTTAAAGGCTGCTTGGGGCTCTGCGATGAGCTCAGATGGTGGAACCAGCCAGTTTGCTCTACTGAATTTTTTCTTTTTTCCAACTTCTTTCTAATTGCCCTTTAGAGAAGAAACTATTTCTTAACATCTGAAGGCTCAAAGGTCTACTACTGGAATTTATGGAATGGTTGAAGAGATTCCGTGGCCAAACTAAAATGAAGACGGCTTTTTACTGTAGGAGTAGCTCTGGGATCCCCCTCCCTCTGCTGTACCTCCCACTCACCCCAGCGTGGCTAAAGAAGCTTGGTCTTCTAACCTTTCTTTACAGTAACATTTCTTTCCATAGTCCCAAAAGGACACATGGCAGACAGATAATAACGCATTTCTGAAATGTACCTGGGAATGGAGTCACTTCTGTTTAGGTTTTCCTCACAAACAGAGGTTCCGTCAGAGGAATGTTTGTTTTAAAAGCAAGTTAACAAGTGGTAGAAACTGCCTGCCACAGGCTGCTGTGTTAGAAGATATGTGGACAAGATTATTTCCTTTTCCTGCATTTTCTAAGCTTTTTACAGAAATCAATACAATACTCATTACGAGGTACGAGTGTTAACTTTAGGATCTTTCTGCTGGGCACAGTGCCCTGAAGAATGAATCAGAGGTTCTCTTATCTGGCATACAGAGTGGGCAGGAGCCGGAGCAGGAGCCGAACAGGTTCCGTTTGTGTGGCTGCACTTGTTGCCCCTGCTGGAGGGTAAGCGAACCTGGAGCAAATGTAAGCGAGTGGTCCCTCCCCACTTAGACAGGTGGAGGGCAGTGAGTACATCCTGTGTAGACACAGGAAGGATCGACACTGTTTGTATTAATGTGCATGCTACAATAGTCGATGAGTAATTGTTGCATTAACCTTCGAAACCAGGTAGACTTTAGGTTTAGACTAGTAAAAACCAGCTGTTGGACCTACATTGCCTATAGCAGAAAATGCACGATGCTATTTTAATTATCCTATTCTGTCAGTGTAGAGAGCAGACTTGTAGCCTTCCACGTGCCAGGAAGCAATCTTTCTCTACCTCTCAAGTGCCGGAATTACTGGCATGTGTGAACATGCCTGATGGACTGACTGACTGTTAAAGATTTATTTCTTTTCATTTTATGTGTACCACTGTTTTGCCTGCATGCGTGTACACACATATGTGCATGCAGTGTCCATGGAGGCCAGAGGAGCTTGTCAAACTCTCTGGAACTAGAGTTTCAGATTGTCATTATCCACTGTGTTGGTAATGGGAACCGAACCCAGGTCCTCTCCAAAAGCAACAAATGTTTTTAACTGCTGAGCTATCTTTCCATCCCATGGCTGATATTTAATAACTTAACCTAGACTCCTTCTTAGTTCTGTTTCACTGCTCATGTGCTTTTTGAGTAATGCATGTCCACCTTTTAAGACCAGCCCAGAATGCCATTGTATTATTACCACTATGATCTCAGTGGGGCACAGAACATGCCTATACATAGAGCTTGGGGAGTGGGATGGTGTTTCTTTACTGAATGAATGCATTGTTTCGTTTCTTGCTCAGTAGACACCAGAGGCGTTCCCAGGAACCAGTGACTTTTAGTCAAGTTAGTTCAGTATCCAGTTTCTTCATTTTGCAATACTTATCTCGGGATCAGCTGAGGTAAGACTGGAGTATATTCAGTAAGTGCAAGACAGTGGAGTCATGACAGTCAGCTCTGTGCTGCTGCTGCTGCTGCTGCTGAGAGCTACTGTTGAGAACACCTCCCCCAAATGGAAGTTCTCTGGTAATTAACAGGCTGACCCAAGAACAGGTGCTTGACAAACTTCCTCCCCACTGCAGAGTAAAGGCTGCCAATCAATTAGGACTTTTAGCTGTCAACTGGTGGGGGACCAGCACAAGCAGGTCCCTGTGGAGTGAGACTTGCCTTTTGTGTGGCTGTAGGAGACCTCTCCTGGGAAGAAGGATTGATGTCCCCAACCAGGGACAGCCACAGCTCAGCTGGAGACCTCTCTATACCACCCACCTCTCACAGACTGGGAAAATTAGAAATCTCTGAAGGAAGGAGAGAAAGGGTGGGGGGAGAGGGAGGAGGAGGAGGAGGAGGAAAAGAAGAGAGAAGAAAACCCCAAATAATTATAAAATCTTTTCTGACTCAGTCTCAGCCAGTAGGGAAACAGCAGTGGGCGGGCTGTTGATGGGCAGGGACAGAAGCCCCACCCTATTGGTGAAGCACTTTGTCCTGGCCTCTCACCCTTTCTAGAGTTTCTTTCTTGTGTTGATGTTAGTTTGGTGCTGGGGTTGTTTGTTTGTTTGTTTGTTTGTTGTGTTTATCTTTATCTGTGTCCCTTGCCTTTAACACCATGAAGCACGGCTGAAGTGTGGTCAGAACGCTGGCAGTCCCCATAGCCGCATTCACCCTTGACTCGTCCTCTGCAGCCTCGTGTGCTGGGACCAAGTCCCCATGCGCTCCTTCCAGCTTTCCCTGCCGGTGAAGACTCTGAGCTGCTGACCTGGGTCATGGAGTCAGCCATAGAGTCCCAGCCAAAAGACGCCTCTCTCGGCGTGAGGAACGGGGCAGGGTTTCTTTCACTCTTAATTTCATAAATTCCTCTGAATTGGCAGTCCTCTGCTTCATCAAGAGCAACTGCAATTTTTTTTAATATAAATATAAAATGTAGTGTTTTTTTTTAACCTTGCTCTTAATGTTCTAGATTGATAATGGACCTATAAATATCTCAATAAGATAGCATAGGACAAATAGAAGAGGCTGTAGTTTCTTTACCCGGGTAAATGGTCACTTATGGAACAAATAATTTAAAAAACAGTTGTTCTAACTAGATGCTCATTAGACCCTGAAGAGAGTAAAATGTGAACGACAACAAAGGCTTCTCCTAAACAGTGAGCCCTGTGATTGACAAGCACATAGCACTGGAAGCTCAGTGGGAGACTGGAGATTGCGTGTGTAAAACAATGTGATAGTGTGTTGTTTGTGTTTGCTTTCCCAAGTATAAAGTCTAGAACAGAACTTGGGGTAGTGTGTTTTTTCCTTCTACCATCTGGGTCCCAGGAATCAACTCCAGTCATTAGGCATGGTAGTCATTTTGTACCCAGTGGGTATGTTAGATGGTAATCAAAGGCTTTGATGGGTTGATCTCTAGATGTGTGCTCTTCCCTGTAGTTCAGGCAGTCCTAGAACATAGCATGGAGGCCAGGCTGCTCTTGAACCCTTGGCAATCTTGCTATAGCCTCCCAAATATTGGGATTACAGGTGTGACCCACCACACCTGGTTCTGATTGTTTGTTTGTTGTTTTGTACCTAAAGATTAATTTTATAGCTGTTTTGTTTTGTTTTGTTTTGTTTTGTTTTGTTTTGTTTTGTCTTTTAGAGATAGTCTCTCTTTGTATCCCTGGCTATCCTGGAGCTTACTAGATCCCTAGATGTAGATCAGGCTGGCCCGGAACTCACATGCCTCTGCCTCCCAGCTGGCAGGACTAAAGGTGTGCGCTACCTGCCCAGTTCTGTACCTTAAAATTCTTTGCTTATTTATATCATTTGCTGTGTGACTAACTTTTTGGAAAGAAAGGGGGGGGGATTTTGTTTTACATGGCTGTTAAAACGTTAAAAGTTTCATAACCTGTTCCTGAAAAAATAAGATATCAAACCAGTAAATATTTATGACATGTACATTCTTTAGCTTTTAGATAATAGTAAAATAACCCGATTAATGTCTGTGCCGATGAGTTTGATAAGTACAAGATGGTGAGTGAGCTTGTAGCCAAGAGCTTTTGTCTTCCCGCACTGAGTATTTCTTTCTCACTGTTGGAAGAGGTAGAACTTAGAGCCGACTTTCTTGTCTGGAGTTGTTTAGTGGATCATTAATCACATGAAGATTTGCGGAGCTTTCTGGGCTCTAGCCTGGGGAATGTTGCAAATACTCGGAAGGGGAGGCGTGGCCTCAGCTCTAACTCGGCTCTCATGCTAGTCCGCCTCGGTTTACCTGATGCGGTTCTCCTCTTCCTAAGTAAGGAAGTAGCCATTTATCTAGAGTGAAATTAGTTTCTTCTACTCACACTGGGGCTTTAGTTTTCTAACCAAAATATCTGATCTACTTTATGTATCTGCCAAGAGCATATTTATATATACGGTCTGCCTGTGTTCTGGCTAATGTTTCCAGGCACACACTCTGTTTTGAAAACATTTCATCTCCACATTGGGTTGCATATGCTTTTCTATGCAGTGAAATGTTTTGATAAACATTTTCAGTTAATATAAAGTATTTAAAAATACACGAGTGGCAGTATTACATTGTTGTACACTGACTGAATGCTGCCAGGGTATGGATCATTCATATGCAGGATACACTCTAACACAGTCCCAGCTGGTTCCACTGTCTAATTATCTATGATGTGGTCATGTCAAAACAAAATCAGAGGACTCTTAGTGGAGGAAATTGTTTGCAATTGTGATTAATAACCTGCTGTGGAGACTGGGCAGAGTGGTCCATGCCTTTATCCCTGCCCTAGGTAGGCAAGTGAATTTGAGTCAGCCTGGTCTACATTGTAAGTTCCAGGGCAACATGGGCTGTGTAGAGAAACCCTGTCTTAAACACCACCAAAGTTGCTATAGGTAATTAATAGGAAATAAGTATGGCTCATTGTAAGTTGCTATTTTATAACACACATTCTGTAAGCAATGTATCCTAAAGAATTCACACTAAATAAAATTTTACTATTCATATATCCTTGGCCTAATTCTTACCTGCAAGTTAACCTATTCAGTCAAAAAGATAAGCACATGTAAGTGATACTCATTTTGTGGTATGTAACTTCTTTCAAATCCTAATTTTAGTGATGGTTCTTAAACACTGTAATCACTCTTGTAGCCCACCACCTACCACCTACCAAAGGTAGAGGGAAAGAAAGGATGTAGGAAAGTGGGCCTGTTTAGAAAGGTTCTTTGGAGCAATTCCTGTCTGTGTTTAAATCAGCAGTTCAGTTCATAAGTGAGCAGGCAGTGGGAGCTTGGTCCACTCACAGACACCTCACAAATACACCAGCAGTCCAGGTTGGTAGAGTCAGGTCAGCAACAATGTGACAGGACCGAGCAGAGACAGCCAGGCTTCAGCTCAAGACGGCAGGAGGGACCAACAGGACCAGGAGGCGTTCTCAGCTGAGCCTCTCTCAGGGAAGTGAAGATCAGGGAAGATGAGAAACCTGCAAGCCTTGCACAGTGAAAGCTGTACCCACAAGCCAAGCTCTGTCTCTGCCACTCGTCAAGTCCTGCTTATACCCTCTAAACACCAAGTGTCCTCCACGTGCCCCGCCTCAGCGCAGGCCTCACCTCTGCATGTGCATCTAATCAGGCCGACTCGTCAGAGTTCCAACACATACAGCTCAACTCAGCAATGTAAGGTGGACCAATAATGACATGCCTGTAGTTAGCAAAGAATCCTTTATCATGTGTCCTTTCACATTTGCTTGAGCAGAACATTCTCTTTCCTGTGTCTGCTTCATCGAAAGATTCCTTCAAGAGTCTAGCCTTTCACACCTGTGTCCACTTTAACAAAACATTCCTTCATGTGCCCAGCAAAACACCATCCAACACAACTGACTCTCCAAAGAGCCCTCTTCGAAGAGTTTCCACTTCGGTGGTGATGTTGTTATTTAGGTCTAAATGTCAGTCAGTTAAGAGCTCAGATCTAAATGGGCGGTTTTCAGCACCCCTCAAGGCTCGGGGACCATCTTGGAAAGAGTGAGGAAGAAACTAGGAACTGGGGGTCCAGAAGTAGTGGTGTGGCGGGCTGTCGTCTGCACACGACCTGGCTGGACTGACCACCGCAGCAGCAGTCTCCACCTGGACAACGGTTACTGCCCACCACCATTCATTCCGTCACGGGCGAGGGGCAAGGGCAGGGCTCCCAGCCTAAATTCTCCTTAACTGTTGTTACCTTAGTAATTTTGAGATACTTAGAAAATAATGCTTATTGAGCTAGGTGTGGTAGCACATGCCTTTAATGACAGCAGAGGCAGGAAGATCTGTGAGTTTGAGGACAGCCTGGTCTACAGAGTGAGTTCCAGAATAGCCAAGGCTATTCAGAGAAACCCTGTCTCAAAAAACTAAAGAGAAAAGAAAATCAAAGAAAAACTATACAGTCAAAAGTGCTTGTTTAAATTCATTGTGTATATTAGAGTTGTGGGCAAAATGTTTAACAAATTTGTATTATATTTACTTCAGTTTTTGTTTACATACACTTAGTTGAAATGGGACAAAGTATTTGAAATTTACATATTTTGATAAGTTTTCTATCAGTATGCTGATACAGACAGGTTTTTATGTGTATGATGATGAGAGTTGTTGGTTTTGGTTTTAGTTTGTTTTTTAAAATTTAATTAATGTTTTTAAGAGGAGGAGGGTTGTATGTTACGTAGCCCAGGCTAGCATTGAACTTACTAGGAAGTGGAGACTAATCTTAAACTGCTAACCATCTTGCTTGTCTCTATTTTTTTGAGAGACGATCTCAGTTGCCCCAGGCTGATCTCACTCTCACTGAAGAACCAAGCGTGGCCTCACACTTCTGGCCCTTTAGTGTCTGCCTCCCAGCACGGATTGTACAGATGTGTAATCCGATGTTGTGGGAGGTTTTGACTATGAGAGAACAGAACTTAGGACTATGCATTCTAACCAAGCATTCCAGCAGCTGACCATATCCCGTATAACTGGCCAACTTTTCATAGACTGTTGTGTTAAAAAATGCAAGGAATATGATATGGGGGATTATATTGTCTTAAGTTCTTTAATTGTGTGTCTGGTCTCTGTGTCATTTGTGAATTCTGCAAAGCATAGGTCATATGTTCTTACTCTTTGACTCTTCTGTCCCATAGCAGATGGAAAGGCCACACTCTTTTTCCTACCATGCCTGTTTTGAGTAGTTACCAAAAGCTATGCTCATCTTAAATTATGTATCTGTATATTGTTGTATTTAGGTGCATGATTTGTGCGAGCACAACACACACACACACACACACACACACACACACACACATTTCTCATCCCAATGATTGTTAACTCACATTTTACACCTGTAGAAACAAAAAGTTAAAGTCGTCAAACCTTGAATCCAGCCAGTGAGTCCAGATCCAGATTCTGTGTCTTTTCATTCCTTCGCCTGCTGTGGGCCAGTGATCTTTAGAGTCTTTCAATAAGTTCTCATATAAAGAAGAAATAGAAACTTCTTTTAACCAACACAAGTGTATCTTCAACATAGTCTTTCAATAGAGTGGATGGGGAGACTCGGTCAGGCCTTATTGGAAAGTCAGAGAGAATGAGAGAGCGAACGCAGGGACATCTTTTCACACACGTGCCACCTGAGCGAGGGTGGTGCAGTTTTTGAACCCTCACATCTCATTGTTGGGCGACATCAGGGAACTCTTCTTTTAGGATAGCTGTCCATCTGTTCTCCTCCAGGAGCCGCTGGATCCATGCCACTGGCACTTGGCTGCTGGCTTCCTGGCCTGTCAGTGAGTGGCTCACACCAGGGAGAACAAGGAGGCTCTTCTCAGAGTGTCTGTAATCACCTTCAAGTGACCACAACTAGACCCACAGCCTTCTTATTCAGCCCGCAGCTCTCATGGACAGATTTCTGCTTACCCACTGTGTTTTTCCCGAGGAGGTGGGAATGGCCGGTGGACCAGTCAGTGACTGTGGAACAGAGGTTGGAAAGCCCCTCATCTATCCTTCCACCCCACGTTTGCTGTAAGCCCTTGCTTTATAGCATTACAGGATAAGGCTGTATCCAACCACACGGGAGATGCCATTTGGAAGGACCCTAGTGCCAGCTTATGGTCCTTTCTAGAAAGAGCTAGCATGACATAAATAACTCATGTGGAGAGACTTCCAGTTACTTTCAGTTTTAGCCCTTGAGGGCGAATTGGACTGTGTTGTTACAGGTGATAACATTGTTTCACTGGTTTCACAGTGTTCTGAGATGTAGGTCACTGTTGGGTTTTGCCTGATGGTTTTGAGTTTGAGCAGATGTTGATTAATTCATGAACCCAACTGCAAGGTAGATGTTCGGTATTGATTAGACACGTGCCCTAGTTGTATGCAGTTAAAAAGGACTCTGTTGTGAAATACTCCTAAAGCTAAATCAATAAACTGCTAAAGTTGGATTTACCTATAAATCTTGGTATTTTATTCCTTTTTCTAAATGAGAAAAGCTGTTAGAAATTTCTATGATCTGCTCTGTTAAGAAAACTAGCTATGTCTATGGGACAATTGATGTGTTAACCATTCTAGGTAACTATAAATTATTTATATGTATATCCTAACAGAAGAAAACTGTGGTTTCGTGGCGGTGAAATCTGGATTTCTTTGGGAAATCATCTTTTCTGATGATATGAGTAGAGAACGTTGCTCAGAGCCTATCTAAATACTAATAAAAATGTCAACACACAGATCCCCACAGTGTTTAGTCTCCGTGGCAATCATGACAGTCATTACTGAGCATTTCTCTGCACCGAGAAGCAAACCAGCTTCTTATCAGGGTACTTTTCCTGAGCACTGTAGAACACCTCTGTAAGTGACGGTCCCCTCCACAATACAGGCCGACTTCTCCTGGATAATAGCACTCTCTAGGAATCCTGCAAGTCCCCAGGCTCTGTGGCTTCTGGGAGCGGGCTCCCAGCCTTGCCTCCTCTAAGCTCCTGGAGGAACTGCCTGTGTGAACTCTCCCTGCGCCCCTCCTCAGCTCTCCAAGTAGCTTCTTTTCCTCTCCTCACCTCCTCTGTGTGCCTGTGTGAGGCTGTCGCCAGCCTCCCCGGCTCCTCTCATTCCCAACACCTGTGCAGACTCCGCCTCCTCCATCTACAGCCGTGTTCTAAGCCTTCCCAGCAAGCACACCATCTTTTTCTTACTCCTTGTCTACTACATTAAGCAGAGAATTGATGTCCTCCTCCAATACTCCCGTCAAAGACTCCACACCTTTAGTTTCTTCCCCTGATAGCTTCTTTCCACTTCCAGAATGCAGCACACACCCTAAACCTTTTCTGGCCCCTGCCCTTGTGCCCAGTGTGCCTGAGGGCACACTGCTTGACCCTCCTGTGCCCCAGGCTCTCTTCAGAACTGCTAAGGCTAGAGCAACACCTCTCACAGTTGTAATTTTGAAATAGTTTAACCTTCTAAGGTCACAGGATGGACATGACAGTAAACATTAAATATTACTATTATTGGGGGAGAGAACAAAACATGCCCCTCGAGTCGGGCTTAATATATATGAATGTGAGTTACATAAATATGCATAGACAACCCTTTGTGGTTATCCAGAATTATAATAGACCTTTTTTTTTTAGAAAATGAAAAAATACATATATCCAAATATGAGACAAAAAATACATTTGGACAAAGCACCTGCCATCGAGGCTAGCAATGGCCCCAAGGTAGTGGGGCGCTTGTTTCTGCCCACCCCTCCAGGCTAGTAACTGTGTGCTCTGATCTTTTGAAAACCACAAAAACCGTATGCAAGTGCACAGGCACTTGCATCCTTGAGGAAATTTCAAAGGCAACCATTCATACAGCCAGTTTCAAGTAAATTGAAGAGAAATCTGTTTCTAAAAGAAGGATACCCTTAAAATGACTGGAATAGGACTGCGAACAAGAACGGGAAGAGTTTATACATACCTCGTAGAATCCCGTGTGGCTTCAGCTGTTATTTGAAATGGCTTGTTGCATTTGTTTGCTTATTTTTATGACTTACAAGTAGCCTGTTGCATGTTCTTGCTGAAGGCAATCTAAGCTGATTAGTTCATTGTTAAAACAATGTAACAGGCTAGTGTGTTTGTTACTTGTATTTGAACATATTAAATGTAGATATTGTTGAATTAATTTCATATGAATTGCTTGTCATTTACCAGGATATATCAGCTAAATGTTTCATTTTAAAGATTTTTTAAGATTTATCTTTTTTTATTTATGTATATAAATGTGTGTGAAGTGAATGCTCACACGTATTTCCCAGTGCCCACAGTGGCCAGAAGAGGGCAGCAGAGTCCTCTGGAGTTGAAGTTAGAGGTTTGTAAAGCAACAAACCTGAGCGCTGCGAAGCCAACGCAGGTCTCCTGTAAGGAGAATGTGTGCTCTTCACTGTCAAGTCGTCTTTTGGCCTCAACAAGTCAGTTTTAGATTTGGAGAATGTAATCTTTAAAAAACAATAATAAATAAACTGGGGATGAAGGCACATGCCCTGATTCTAGCCCTTGCAGGGTGGAGGTAGGAGGGGTGGAGACAGGAGGATCTAGACTTGACAACAGTTTTGGCTGTGTAGTGAGTTTGAGGCCAGCCCGAGCTATATGAAAAATCTCCCAAGTTGAAAAGATACTTTAAAAAGTGGGAATATGGTTTAGTCTATCAGTGCCAAGGGAGGGAGGGAGGGAGGGAGAAGGGGGCCCTTGAGAGCGCCTGTGTCTTGTGATTAAGCATGACTTGATTTTTCTGATTCCTAGTGTCATTGGTCATGTCTTCGAGGCTGCCACCCTTCTTGTGGCCATAAACATTTGAGTTTACCTCATTTTCCCCCGCTCATGTGACTTTACAGCTAGCTCATGCCATTCTGTTTCACTAATGTTGGCTTTCAAAAATTAAAACTATTGGCAGCCTACAGGAGGGTGCCATGAAGGGGAGGCCGGAGTTTTGCTGTCTCATGTTTATACCTTTCATCTCTCATCAAGTGTAGATTTATTCCTAGTGATGCAAATGGCTGTTTTCTTTGGCAGGCACCAGAAGCAAGTCTATGTGAAATTATGTAATGTCTGAAAAGTTATATTCATGAGTAATTGGCCTAGCCTAGGCTGTGTGTGGAAAAAGGCAAGCATGCTCTTTATTTGGCTGTGGGTTAAAGTACCCTGCTCAGATCGGATTACCTACAGGGCCCTTTGACTGAGGAATGTATGTTTAGCTTGGTCTCTGAAAAAGCAGAAAGCGTTGCTTCCAAGCCAAGTGTGCTGGAATTCATATTGTAACCAAGGTCAGCCTTAGCATAACTTCAAAAGCAATCAGTTCCACCCTGTCACGCCTTAGTTAACAAAGCCAGGAGGCTCGAAACATCCTGATCATAGTCCTAATAGCTTCCGAGGAGAGCACCGCCTGTCTAGATTGCACAAGGGTGGATTGCCAGAACTGTCAAGTGCTGGTCCCGACCTTGACCTGAACTGAATGGTTACACTGCTCTATTTGTTTGCTTAACTGGACTTTATAACAGCTAGCAAAGAAGGCCTTTAAACAACGCCTCCTGGGGTGTCAACCTGACAAATGATGACATTTATTCCTAACAGTGCATCTTTGCATCTGTGGGCTCTGCACCTCCAGTCAACCACCTTCACTGGGTCTGAATGAGTAGGCAGAGAGCCCTTGCCCCTTCATTATTCCTAATCTCATGGCATCTCTACTGTTGGGGAGCCGAGCACTAGAGATAACATGCTGTGTATCCTGGTCTGCAGTTTCTCCTCCCTCTGTGTACTGGCCATTCCCCCTGCCTCTTTCTCAACCAATCTAGTAAGGCATTTCTGGTGTTTAAACCATTATCTATCCTGTAATTTTGCAGTTCCACATTTTGCAGATTAAATAATCTGTAAAGATGAAAATACATTTTTGTATGACTAAAAATACTAGCATCAAAATGCACATGCCTGTAATCCCAGCACTAAGGAGACTGAGGCGGGGGTGGGGGGGGTGGGGGGTGGGGGGGTGGGGGGGTGAGGGGGTTGGCTTCTAGGCCAGTCTCAGCTACATAGTGACACCTTGTCTGCTGATAATAAAAAATAACCTCAGAAGGCTAGCAAGGCTGTGGTAGCACACACCTTTCCCCAGCCTGAGTGAGTTCCATGACAGCCAGGGCTACACAGAGAAACCCTGTCTCAAAAAACAACACCACCACAATAGAGGAGGAGGAAGAGGAATTTTTTTAACAGTTCTAACTGTTAACTAAAAAGAAGTACCAATCAACTTTAGAGTGAATAAGTTGCCTCTGTAAGACTGACAACATAGCCTTTACACTAAGGAAGAGTCAGGAACTTTTACCAATAGACACTGCTCAGTGGTGGAATAATACTGATGCTAATAACAGCACGAGAATCTCAAAAACATAGAGACGGAAAGGAACCCTATACACAGCAATCCTCAGGCGCCATTATATAAACTGTACCAAATAGATGATAATAGAGATGAACGTCGTGGCTGTTAGTAAGGAACATGAGCGAGAAGCAGGAAGTCTCAGTGTTCTGATTTTTGAGGGGAAATGGGTGATGATCCTTCATTGATGCGAAACTGTATGTTCTTAGATGTGAAATATACCTTTTGTGTGTGTAGCAGTATGAACACACTAGATGCCAGTGACATATGACCCTAAGGTAATTATGTGTCCCGGTGGGCAGTGTAGTCCTGCTGTAATCCTGGGGGAGCCAGAGTGTAGTGGTGAGCGTTGGTCTTACTACAGAATATCAGGAATTTTACTTACTTCTTCCTACTGTTCTGGTGCCCTTGTATACACTCCGGGAAATTGAGCTTGGAAAATCCCTGACCTGGCAGGGAAGCTTGTCCTGTGTGGTCCATCTCCCCCTCAGCCCGGTCTAGCCTTACTGGTGAGTGCCAAACCAGTGAAAGTCTGTTTCAAGGGAAGAGGACACATTTGTGAGGATGACAGCTAGCCCTGCTGTAGTTTCACAGAGGAGGGTGGTGGACTTGGGTGGCTCCCAGGCTCCTGGCAGTGATGCTTGGGTCCCATAACAGTGTGTGGCCCAAAGCATTAGTGGATCTGGAACTTGACACCACAACAGTGACCTAGGGGTTGAAGCCACTGTGCACACAACAAGGTCCGAGCTCTTGACACTTGGGTAGTAATTATCTAAGCAACTCTGGTCTCCCTGCTTATGAATACTGGAATTGAAAGGGCGGAGGAAACAAGGAAAACAAGAGCAGAGTAGCAGGGTCTTAGAGACACTGCCTGCTGGATGGTTTGTGTGCGCAGAGGGCGGTTGAGATCCGAGTGTGGTGACAGAGTTATGCCACTCTTAGTTCTTCTGGAACTAACCCTTAGAGCACCAGTTCCGCTCTGCCAGGGGGACTGTGGATCCGCAGGAATATGACGAGTAGAGCGCAGTGTCTCCCTGCCTCCAGGTCTCTGAATGGGAAGAACTGTTGAGGGTGGCGTTGTAGGAGAATGTCTAATGTGTGGCTTTTTTGGATTGTTACTGGCCTACCTGCTTCACCTCTGTATTCTGTTTCCAGCTTTGGGTGTTATTCACTGGGTGCAAGTAATATTGTCTGGGCCAACCTCTAGCTGTTGGTTCATGTTTTTTCTTTGCAACTGGGGTACATCTATGTAAGGTTGAGGACCATACTTATTGAAGTGGACACCTCAGGATAAATGCAGAAGCCATCCTTTCCTCTGGCGATAGGCAACTCCACAAAGTAGTAGCCATCACTGCCTTTCTGATGCGCAGTATGGCTGTCCTTTAATTTCTCCACTGCTACTGTGCACTGGCCTTGCTTAGGAATAGTTTTCAAAAGTTAGTACCAGTGTTTACTTTTCTGACTCCCCTGCCCCTTGCCATCTTTTTTAGGGAGGGGTGTGTACGTACTAGAGAATAACTTCAGGTGTCATCCTCAGAAATGCTGTCCACTTCCTTTGAGACAGTCCTTCACTGTTTGGTGCTTACAAGTTATGCTAGACTCACTGACCAGCACACTCCAACAACTGTCTCCATTTCCCAGCCCTAAGAGTACAAGCCAAGACCACTACAGCCCACTCCATTTGTGTGAGAGTGCTGCGAGTCAAATTTGTTCTTGTATAGTACTTTGCTGACAGGATTTCTTTTTCTTGTTTGTTTGATTTTTTTGTTTCTTTATTTTTTTTGTTTCTGTTTTTTTGTTTTTCGAGACAGGGTTTCTCTGTGTGGTCCTGGCTGTCCTGGAACTCACTCTGTAGACCAGGCTGGCCTCGAACTCAGAAATCCGCCTGCCTCTGCCTCCCAAGTGCTGGGATTACAGGCATGCACCACCACGCCCAGCTAGAATTTCTTCTCATTTGTTGGTTGTTTTTGTTTGCTTTGAGATTGACTCTTCCTCTTTAGCCCAGTCTAGACTCAGATTCTTGGTGGTACTCCTAATGCTGGGGTGGCAGGCAGGAGTCACCTCCTATCAGTTTTCTTAGCTTTAAAGAAACAATGGCTTGAAAGTCTGGACTTTGCTTTTGCCAATCTCTTTAACCACTGTGGCGGGCAAGCACTTGGGAGACACGAGTTGTTTTTGGTTTTGGTTTTGGTTTTTGGTTTTTTTGTTTTTTGTTTTTTTTTTTTTTGGCAAAAACTAAAGATTTGTGATACTTGATTGTAAGTCTATTTGAACTTTCTATTTTTCTATATCTCAAATTATAGTGCTAATATAATATAAATGTGGAGCTTATAGTTCTAATATTGTGATGTGCCTGCCAACGAGAACAGTTTGTAAATCCTCAACAGTCTTCCTGTAACCGTATGTCGAATTTCCAGCTGTGTTGAATCAGACTTTGATCCCTCTTAGGAAGATAAATGCAATATCTGCAGTTTCTAATGGCAGGGGTGGAAGAGAGCTGTTCAGATGCAATCTTAAAAGCCAAGGCCCTGTCCAGATAAGAAATTGAAGGCCCTGGGGAAACTAATTATTTCGTTGTCATTTTTTCAAAATGTGTCGGCTTCATCTCACAGTGAAAGGGTTTTGTTAAGCTCAGTGTGCAGGATTAGATTTGTTTTCTTCCAGTAGAATCACTCTCCTTAATCAGCATGCTTATAAATGGTACACCTGCCTAATTAGAACAAGTTCTAGACTCCAGGATACAGTGTGAGCATTTCAATTAGCTCCACACAGTTGGGAAGCGCTGATTCTCTTAGAGTGTCCCCTCACTTCTTGCTCCTTTGTGGCTGAGCTTTTATTGTTTCTTGCTTCAGAAGCCTCCCTTGATCCAGGGCATTTCCCTGTAGTATGTGGTCATTGATATGGGTTTACTTTTAAATGAGGAGGAAGGGGGTAATAATTTATGCATATATGCAGAAATAACTTCAAATAATTGTTTTATTAGGCTTAGGGATTTTGTTGTTGTTGTTGTTGTTACTCCTTTTAAATACTGAGATCTCATCACTGTGACAAGGGGCTAAAATACAACCATCACATTCAAGATCTCTATACATTACCAACAATAAATCCTGTGCTCGGAGTGAGGAAGAAAGGTAGTCCTCAGAGCTGGGGGGAGGATACATGGCTCTCTCACAGAACCAACTACCCACCGAGATGCATAATGAGCAGGAGAGGTGAGATGGTGGAAATTCATAGAGCCAGAGTAAAATTAAGATGAAACTGTTGCCCGTGGAACATCTTGTAGTAAGTGTGTCTCCAATTACCTCCCGGGAAAAATTACTTAGCATCTACTCAGGCCCAAATTCATGAATCTTGAGAAAAGACTTCCACTTTAACAAAGGGTATGTGAACACAGAGAAAATGGTAATACACATGTTATGAACAGAGTTCTGTCCTGCCCAGAGGGCTTGAAGTGGACCCTGCTGCTTTAATGGGTGCTGGGCTCCAAACCTGTTTGCTGACCCACGGCAGTATGAACAGCTCAGCAGAAAGAAGATGCTTTAGATCATTACAGGAAGTCCCAATTTTTTAGAGTTTGTGTGTTCCCAAAGACTATGTTAGGCATCTTACTTCAAAGAGAAGTTATAAGTGTGCTTGATCTGTGTCCTCATCAGGGCTGGGCTGATCTGTTCTAACAGACTTCGGGTGAGGGAGTGGCTAAATGTCACATTGAGTACTGAAGTGGCAGAAAAAGACGTTAGTAAATTACTCTAAGCAAGAGGAGCATCGTCAGCCGGTGTTGTCACTGCACTGTCAGGCGTAAAGTTCTGACAGTAAAACGTTATCAGTCACAGAGCACCAATGTATATAAAGAGCTTTTGAATAGATCAATCCAGTGGGCACATCTGTAATCCCAGTACTTGGGAGGCAGAGGCAGACCCATCTCTGAATTGTAAGCCAGCCTGGTCCTCACAATGAGACACAGTCTCACTAACTAACTAAATTGATTGATTGATTGATTGATTGATTGATTGATTGATGTGATTCTAGCAGTCAAAGGCAGGAGGCTAGGAGATGAAGGCCAGCTTAAGATGTAACATGTGGTCTCAAAACATAAAAAAAGATAAAGATTGTGCTCTAGGTCTGCCGCTGACACTGTGGTGCTTCGTCTCACTCAGCGTCTCTGCTTCTCTCCTTCCTTGTCCTCATGTTGGAGAGGGAAAGGGGAGGAGGAGAGGAATGCAGAGGGACCCTCCACTGCAGAGACCGGCCATCAGACCTGGCTCCATAGCGTGTGTGTATTCTATACTTCTTTATTTTCTATGTTTTTCATTGCATGTATGCAGTGTATCTTGATCATATTCAACCCATTCCCTCTGGGTCTCCCCAATACTCCTCCATGTCCAAATTGACATAATTTAAGAACAGTGCTGGGCTATAATTGGGTGAGCCCTAAAAGTTAATATTCATGATAGTAGGAGGGTAAATTTTCTTCAGGTGGCTTTACAACCTCAGGCCTTGTCTTGTCAGATTATGCCCAGGGAAGTATATGCCCAGGCAAACATAAGTATCATTTATTATATGTGTGATGATAAAGAAACACCTTCAAGAAATGACAAACCTACTCATTACTGCTGCTCGTCTCACTCGAAGTGCTTGCAGTCGTTAAGGATATACATATATTCGAAAACAGACACTAGTGGCCAGTAGCACGAGAAGAAGGAACAGTTCCCAATCTTGCAGACGTGTTCACCGGGCACACCCTGTGGCGGGGTTTCATCAACAGGCAGGCATTCCTCTCATGAAGAAGCCTAAGCTTTAGGACTAGAAGCAAAATCAGTCTGTCACTGCCTAGAGATGAGTGCTCAGCCGGAGAGTTCAGCAAGGTGGGGAACGTTCTAGAGCAGGCCAGTGAGCAGTCCTAGAGACAGTGGCAGTGCAGGCTGTCTGGTACTGTGACACCTAAATCAAACTCCAAATGCTACACAGGACAGACCATGTCAGGGAGGGCTTGGGGATGTCTGGCCAGAATCCTTGGGTAATAATTTCCATGTGACAGGGGCCAGGGAGAGAGGCATTGAATTTCCCTAGGAACCAGACTGAGCATAGGTTGAGGACCAAAGAGACACACTTGGACAGAGCTTTATGGTAAGCAGTAAGCAGGACTGTGTGAGGAGGGTATTGGGAGGGGGCAGAGGTCAGGGTATAAAGTGAATAAATAAATTAATTAATGATAAGATGGAAGAAGAAAATGTAGGAATGTTGGGTAAAGCATTAATAAAGTTAGAAATAAAGGAAAAAATAAAGTAGTGAATAGAAAAAGAGGAATATAACAGTTTGATGTGTGTAGAATATCAGTTTGGTAAGATAGAAAATATTATACAAATAGATGTAATGTTTCCACAAAATTTTGACTGTTGACAGTGAAGGCACCTTAAAATTGGTTAAATTGATACATTTTATATTATGCATATGGTTGTGTATGTATTTATCTTCGTGTGTATATGCACATGTCCTGCAGTGAGCACATGCCACAGGCTACATGTGGCAGTCAGAGGACAGCCTTGGATGTTAGTCACTCATTATCACTCTGTGGGGTGTGCGTCTCTGTGTGTGTGCGTGTACAGTTGTGTGCCGTGATGGGTGTATGGAAGTCAGAGACCCACTTGTCACAGTCAGGTCTGTCTGTCTACCATGTGGCTTTCTAGGACTGCACTCAAGTTAGCACACTTGGCTGGCACCGAGTGCTTTGACCTGTGGGCTAGCTCACTGACCCTAGGCAGGCTCGCTCTGACGTATAAGCTGTGAATGGCAGGCCAGGAGCACTCTCCTCCTTCCACCTCCCATCTCACCAGGGACTGACAACATCTTGGTTTTACATGGATTCTAGGGATTTAAACTGGGGTGTTCCCAAGTGTTCGCACGCAGCTTACCCACTGAGCTCTCTCCTCAGCCCTTATGTTAACTTGCCCCCCCCCCACCAAAATCTCAAGAAGTGTGTCAACAACAGGGGCAGCAATTGTGGGTCTTTTTGCTAGAGAGCATGGCTGTCACAGTTTTCTGTTCTGCCTCTGTTGGTTTGTGCTTGGTGCCCCACCCGGAACCACTGAGTCTGACCTTCCACCCGCATGAAAATACCCAGCTTGCTACCTCCCAGTTAGAGTGTCCACCTCAGTTCCTTCCCTGGCTGGCCTCGAACTCACAGAGCTCCAACTTCCATGCTTCCTTAGTGCTGGAATTAAATAGTGCACCACCATACCCAGCTAACTTTTAAAAACAATTTTACAGTTAAAGTCATGATCAAGAGAAAGGCATAAGGTCAAACATAGCGGCACATGTATAGCACTCAGGAGGTCGAGGCAGGAGGTTAGTTAGTTGGGTGCCAGCCTGAGCTATATAGAGTTTAAGGGCAGGCTCACACGTAGAGCTTACACATTACAGTTGCCTGCTTTTTCTCTCAGTCTTCTAAGCTCCACGTCTTGCTCACCTGCTCTGTCTGCCTCCCTGTTAATTTAATTTTAAAGAAAGCGGATCATTTATCCACTGTGATTTTGGTACCAGTATCTTCTTTCTCTGTCAATGAGTATGTTTGCCTGTCCTCAACATTTCCTGGGACTCGGTGGTTGGGTTGTTGGAGTACTCTGTTCTGTGATGCCTAGACCCCATCTGTGTAACACTTTGTAGTGGACCTTTTTTGAGAGCAGAGTACCCCCACCCCCATACTTAGACTTGAAAAGGTTGGAAATGGCAGGAAATAGACAGAGTGCTGTGGAATGTGTGTGTGCTCTTCATGTTGGTGGCCAGCTGGACACTCAGCAGCACCTTACTGTATTTCTGTGTGGTGGCGTTTTCAGAGTCATTTGAGAGTTACGGACATACCATGACACTTTAAGTATTTGCTCATATCTCTGAAACTGTGCTGGTTGGCCATGGCCCAACCTGATCATAATATGTTCACTTAAGTTGATACCTGGCTTATGTTACTTAGTATTTAGTGCATATTCCCAATTATCCCAGTAAAGTCACTTATTGTGACTCAAGAATTTAGGGTGCTAGATAAATGCCTCACAGTTAAGAGCACGTGCTGAGGGCTCAGGTCTGGTACCTAGCAGTAATGTGCTGGCTCACAATGTTCTGTAACTAGTTCAGGGCACACAGCACCCTCTTCCAGCCTCAAAACAATAGGCACACACATGTCGTTGCACATACATACATGCAGGCAAACATGCATATAAATAAATCAATCTTTTTTTTAAAAAACCACAAGTCTCATCAAGGATCATGGATTATATTTAGCTTCCATGTATATTACATCTCACATGACTGGCATTCTTTTGAAGAGACCACAGAAATTGTTTAATAAAGAATTCTTCAATTTAAATTTGCCTAATTGTTTCTCTTACCTGTAGGTTCACCAAGAATGTCATGGCAGTGCTGTGCCCTTTATGGGAACACTTGGAGGCACACAGTCTTAGTCCCATATTGGTTACAGAAGTATCTCCTAGATTTTCCTTTGAACCTTTTCCCATTGTGACTAGTAACAATATAGCGTTATAGTGGAAGATGTGGAGTTGACACTGGGCCCTGGGGACGCAGACTTGTAGTAATCAGATCTCCACTTGAACATGTGCCTGTTTAGAGAACTTACCTAGCTGCTTAGACCCTCTGGTTCCTTGGTAAAGTAGGGTAATGCCTTATGCTTGCGTGGTGAGTAACTGAGGCCGTGGGAGGAGGGGCTTCCCTGCTGCTTGGGTTCCATTGCTTGGCCAAGGCAAGGCAGGAGAGCGACCTACAGAACAGTCAGCTCATTGCTTCCTATCGTCACCCCGCCCTGAATGCTGTTCTTAGGTTTAACAGTAGTTTGGTAGAGCCAGACATCATAGAAAATTTGACCAACAAGTTAGATGCCATTATGAGATTTCTTTTGTGTTTTTCTTTCAAATATTTATTTAGTATTGTATTGTTTATGCACATGAGAGGTCAAAAGATGATACTTTTTGAGTCAGTTTCCCTTTCTGTCTATTTGTGTGGGTTCCAGGAGTGAACTCAGTCATTATGTTTGTGTAGGCACTTTACCCACCAAGATGGCTATGTCGCTGCCAAGTGCCCCCACCCCCAATCGAAGAAAGGAATTAAGAATTTCCAAATAAGGTTGGATGGTTTGGATTTGGTTTTGATTTGCTTTTAAGGGGACTATTAAGTGTGTTTCACTGTATAGCACAGGCTAGCCTTGAAACTCCAGCTAGCTTTGAAGTCATTTCAGTCTTTCTGCCTCCAATTCCTAAATGGTAGGATTACAGGTTTGTGCCGCCATGATCACCTTGGGCTTCTGTTTTCAAAGTTCTTAAATACCACTTGTCGTTAATAGATTTGTGTGGAATCAAATTGCTATTTAACCAGACCTCATTCTGACTGGAATCCATTTTACTTTAAGGGATTATTTAAAAAAAAAAAAAAAAAAAAAAACAGTTTATATGTCATCTGAAAATAGCGAATCAAAATAATTCTGTGACCCATTTACATGCATTACTGTACAAGTTCCATTTCATACAAGTGACAATTTTTTAAAGTTAATTAGACTCGGCTACACTGAGGTTAGCAAAAAAGTGCTTTGAATTATCAATAATTCAGCAGGGCAGACATTTCTGTATAATGCAGTGGTTTTATAGAGTATTGTGAGATAGTTATCCTTAAAATAAATGCTTGTGAGCATACATCAGCATGGTGGGGCTCACTTGAATGTGGCGTGAAGTGATAGCATCTCTGCTTCTATTACTGGGCAGCGTGCAGGACATCAGTCTTTCTGGCCATGAACTACTAGCAACCTTTGTCCTTTGTGTCACCTTTAGTTAAAAACGAAAAATGAGCGTGAATGCTGGCTGGCGGCCATGTCTCTCTCTCAGCTAAAAATCCATCTGGGAAAGAAAAATGGAGCTGCAGATTTGGAGTTATTTCGTTGCGTGAATGATATGTGACATTTTGTAAATTATTTATCACTGAAAGGGTGGCAGCAGTGGCTTGAACATTGTTCTATCAAATGAAAGCAAGGATCCCATTAGTACAAAGACTGTGCTTTAGCCAGAATCTATCAGGGGAACGTTGTCACTTTAAAACCAGATTGTTCTTTTAATTGCTATTTAAAGGAACAAAAGTGTTCCCAAGGTACTGCAGCCGAGCAGTTGCAAGTAATAACTATGGATCCATAATTACGCAGTGCTGATTATCTGGCATTTCAGAAACTGTGGCTGGAGTCACTGACCAATTTGATGTAGCTTGTCCTCTTTTTTGGGGGGTGGGGGGGTTCTGGTACAGAATATTTCACACTGAGCTTTTTTAACAGAGCTACAAAAATACATTTGTAAAGCTGCCTCAGAAAGTAAAGCGTGAGCATGTTAATAGAACAAATTAAGATGAAAATAAGGGCAGGATAATGAGCACTCATATTGTAAGGTGAAAGCCACAGTCATATTAACAAGTTTGTGAGTGCTAGGTCATAAGATGAATTCTTGACTTTCATGGCACGTTGTTAGAGGAACCAGGACATTTGTTGAATCATTATAACCATCCAGAATATTATCTTAAAGAAGTGGTTGATTTTTCTTTTTAACTGGCAGTTGCTTCTTTATTTATTCAGCCAGTAAACATATTTTGAGAGCCTACTGTGAACCAGGCTATGTATTAGGCATTTGGGACTGAATAGTTGCCCAAATGAGGTTTATTCTGTGCTGCTGTCGACATAGAGAATTAGATCTAGCACAATCTTGTTTGTGATTTACATATAAAAACATTTGTGATTATTTTGAGTTTTCTTGCCCTGAATTTTTGATTCATGACATTCTGCATAAAGGCTTCAGACAACATGTGTAAAGGCTTCAGACAACATGTGTGAAGGCTTGGAATGTGCAATAAAATTTTAGTTTTTATACAGTTTTGGCTGTTCAAGATAATGTAGATCTGAGGCACAGTGAACTGCATTCGTACGGATGGAAATGTCTGCCCTGCTGGCAGTGGTAATCACCAGAGGAGACAGAGAATGTATGTAGATTTACACATTGTTAAAAGCAATTGCCAGAGAGAGTTAAAGGGTGCCAGGGGGTAGACAAATGTTTTGTTGTTTCTTTTATAAAGTGTGAATGTCAGAGATGGAGGGTTTATCTCCTCTGTGTGCCCTGGTCTCCCTTTGAAGCCCTTGGTGCCAGAGAGGCCTTGTTAATAGTCTTTTGATCTTCTCAAGTCCGACATAATTTTAGTTCCTGCTCGTTCTCTGTTCATGGGCTGTCTGAAGCGTACATTTCATGTCCGGTATTTAATAGGTGAATAATCACAACACTTGGTAAAGCTGAGTTAAATAATCTCACTAATGAACTAGATGGTATCCATGGTCTTTATTGCCGAGTAGATGAATCGGTTTATTGTACTACAGATTGTGGGACCGCTTGGGATCACAGATGAAGCCTTAGTGTTCCTTCTGAAGGCTCTGTGATATTTAAAGGTCTTAGGTTTCACTGAATTCATAAAAGTTACTTCTGGATCTGATGACTACATTTAAATGTATTCAGATACTGCTTTGCTACCACATAATTTATTAGAATGATTTTTTAATGCTTAATTTATCAGGGTTTCCTTAAGAAATATGTAAGACACTTTGAATTTAATAATTTATTTTACATTTTGAAAGGAAGACTAACAATATGTCTTGGCTTTGTTTCTTTTTTCTCTTTCTCATAGCCCCGTGCCGATCCCATTCCAATATGTAGCTTCTGTTTGGGGACTAAAGAGTCAAATCGTGAAAAGAAACCAGAAGAGCTCCTGTCTTGTGCAGATTGTGGCAGTAGTGGTGAGTTTGGTTTGTGTGCTTTCTGCCTTGTGTCCAGGGTCGGAGCTGCATGCTCTTGATCTCTAGCAAAACCTCACAGCATATGTTGTTTAAAGAAATCATCTGGCGATAGAATAGGTTTGAAATGTAAGAACATCATACAGGTCAAGGGTGAAATAGGAATGTGTCAATACCAACCTATGTTACATGTTTATATGATTCTGTTCAGTAGTGTTTATAAGCAAGCTCCAGTGTCATATCTGTGTGGCTAATTCAATGTCAGACTGCAGTTCAGTACGTAAATTCACAGTAGAGATTTTGTTTGTGTGACTGTTTCTTGAGCTGTCTCGCCATATAGCCCAGGCTGGCCTTAAACTCCTCTTACTTGCCCCATGCTGAGCATTGTGAAATGCTCAATGTATTGCCTGGACCAATCTCTTAAACCTGATCTCAGTCAGTCTCCTGCCTCACCTTCCCAAATCCAACTGTTGCCACGCCTAGCTCGTAGCAAAGGATTTAATCTGAACAGTATCCCTTCTGTTCTCCCCAGTCTCAGACTCCAGTGAAGTCTGTATTGTTTCCGGTTATGACACCTACTGGTGGGATGTAGTAATTCAGTCCAGCTCTGTGTTAACTGATTTTTAAGATTATGCCTCCAGTTTTATTCAGAAATATAAAGGCAAGTTGTGTTTATGTTTTTAAAGTTTGTTTTATTTATTTATTTTTTTTTTACTGGCTATTCTTTTTGATACAGCACATCAAAGTCACCCTGGTTACATGCACATACACATACACACACTTTCCTCCACATGAAATGGTAATACTGGGTGCCCCTATGCATACTTTTGTTGTTGTTGTTGTTGTTGTCGTTGTTGTTTTTCTGGGGATCAAACTGAAGTTCTTATCTATGCTAAGCAAACACTACTGCTAAGTTACACCCCCAGCCCAAAGTTTTAAAGGTTAATCTTTCTGTGTTGGTCTTCTATTTTTCTCCCAGATACTGAAATATGTTTTTCCCTCAAAATGTTAGTTTAAAACTCATGGCTAACAGCTGGAGTTTTCTTTCTGTGGTAAAGTACTTGCTTAAGACCCAAGGTTCAATCCCAGCAAACAGAAGAAAGGAAGAAAAACAGCCCTGCAGAACCTAGAGCATGCTCTCATACAGAGGCAGCCACGGCCCAGACCCTTTCCTTCCAGTTAGTCACCTAGCCATTCTACAAGGTGCTGTCCTCATTAGTAATGATGGCGCCTACCTCTAGACTTAACTGAACAGCCCGATTCGTAGTCAGCATGGGCTATCCTGAGAGTACTGGAAGTGGCCTCCATCCTTACGGTTTCCAACACTCTCATGCTGTCCCACTTGATAGCTGTGAGTAATTTAAGATTTTGTCACCACACAGGACAGCTGCTTGGTGGTTGGGTAGAGGAAGCACTGCATACCGAGGAATGGCGGGCTGTGTTGTGAAATGGTTCTTAGTTGGTTATTCAGAGGTTCACCTTGATAGGCCTCTGTGGGCCAGCAGCCTCCGGCACCTGACTAGGTGGAAAGAGCCTTCAAAATCAGATATGCCAAGCACTACCTGAAAAATGTATTCTGGCTATCCTTTGGGTGGGCTCTGGATTCATTAGCGTTCTCTAACTTGCCCATGGTATCCTAGGTAGCGACAGAAGAGCACAGAAGCGTCTGTGTGTTCAGGTTAATATATTCCAACCCATGGTCCCCTGCTCCCCTGGGCAGGCAGTGTCTCACCCATCAGTCTGACTCTGCTTGCTTGTATGTCTTCTCACAAGGCTCATTTCAAATGAATTATTTTTTTGCATGTGTGTCATTGCCTGATCAGTTCTGTGGTATCCACATATCTGGTGTTTATATGTGGATTTTAAGCTGTACATTAAAAAATGCGCTCTACTATTTCATTTTAGTATCTGTTCATGGGACACCTAGACAGATTGCCGAAGTACTGAAATGTGGGAGAAAGATCCTCTTCATATATTCCTCACTGCTGATGTTGCTAAGAATCTGGGATTTTATCCTAACTCCAAGGCCTTCCTAAAGGGTATCAAGATGTAATTCTACCTAGATTGATCTCAGACTTTCTGATACTATCAAGCTCCCCTAGTTTTCCCAGGTTGAAGACACAGCAGAGGGAGGTCTGACCCCCTCTGCACAAGTGGCTGAAATGTCTTTTCTCTGAAGCTTCCTACTTCTCCATCCTTGCTTCCCGGGGTTGTCCTTTCTGCCCTCAAAAGTACCCTTTCTTTTCAAGCAAGTAGACAAGGGAGTGAGGTTCTCTGTCCCTGGATCACGCCTACATCTGTTACTGCAGAAATCCAAGCTTTGGGGCATAGAGTGTCTCTAGAGCATAGAGGGTGCCTCAAGGTGCCTCTCTGGGCTCTAAAGTAGAGCAGTACTGTGGCAGTTCCTTAACTGTCTGTGAGTGTATCAACTTGGATTTGACTGCTCGGGCTGGGAGAAGATCCCAATTGTGGAATATTGAACCCTCTGGTCAATTAAAAAAAACACTATATTCTCTTTCTTCCTCTTAAAAATGAAGCATCAAGGGGCTGAAGAGATGGCTCAGGGGTTAAGGGCACTAACTACTCTTCCAGAGAACCTGGGTTCAATTCTTAAGACCCACATGGCAGTTTACAACTGTCTTTAAGTCAAGTTTCAGGGTATCTGACACAGTCACATTCAGGCAAAACACCAGTACACACAAAATAAAAATAAATTATAGTTTTAAAAAAATGAAGCATCAAAGTAAAATATGATTAATCTTAGGAGGCGTTGGGGTACATGTGGTTTCTAATACCTTGGTCTTCATGAAGAAGACCATGATGGACCACATGCTTCTGCATTGCCCTGTCAGGATGGGAGCCATGCTGGCCCAGTCCAGTGTTGCAGCTCCAGGAGAAGCACTGTAGAGACTGCTGCCTTCCCATACGCAGAAGGGCCTGTCGGCCCAAGATGGGGTTGGAATTGTTTGTAAGGGTCAAAGGGATTCGGAACATTAGATATTTTTTGTTAAAAAAGAAGAATGTCCGTGAGTAATATACATCCAGAAGGAGGAAGCCCAGATGCAGCCAGAAGGGAGGTGATGAGTATTCAATGTGCTCCCCACATGTGCTCAAAGCTCTTAGTCACCTCTCTCTGAAGTCCCATTTCTGTGATGACGATTGTACTGCCCTGAGCGTTCACAGACGTGAGCATAACTGTTTCCTTCTGCTTCCACCATGAAGTGAGATCACTGGGCCTTCCTCTGCTTTTAAGATGACTGTATGACAAATGGTCAGAACTACCTTTTTTCCTTGCTAAAAGTCCCATTTTAAAAAAAGCTGCCCAAGGTCATGTGCAGTGAAAATGTGAAGTGAGGTACAGAAAGCCGCCCCAAATGTAGTGTCCCCAACCATGCCCCACCTCCCTTCCTGCTGGCTGCAACCGAAGTTTTCTTATTCTGTACAATGTGAAGAATAGTAAGTCTCTCCCCCTGGGCTCATGGGGCTGGCATGAGGGCTGTAAAATGTTCAACTAAGTGACACACGTCCAGAGATTGTCCTAGCCACTCATAAGTCTGGGATCAGAGACAGCCCTCAGATCTGAGGAAATGCTGAGACTGGGGAGTGATTTTACTTGACTTTCATGGGTCGGCCTACTTTGAAATTAACACTGTTCTATTCTCCTTGCCTCATTAAGGCCAAATTATCTTTAATTAGCTTCACATAAGTATTAGATATTATGCCAAATGAAATTTTGTGTCTGCTGCTCAGATTGCTGGGTGGTTAAATCTTACTTACAGATGAGTTGTGTGCATGTGTGTTTTCAAATTAGCAAATCTAAGATAAGTGTACAGTTCGAAATTACAGCATCGTACTAAGTGGAAGCTCGTTGAAACAGGAGGCAGAAGAGAGGCTGCTGTGGTGCAGCTGGGAGAGGGAGAGGGTGAGGGAGAGGGAGAGCCCTGCAGAACATGAGCAGGGTCTGTGGGTAGAGTGGAGCATGGGCTTCCCACTTCATCTTTACCCCAGTGTCAATCCTGAGAAACGTGCTGTGGGGACTGGGAAGGAAAGGTACAACTTTCGGCTGTACGGTTTTAGGGTTTGGTTTTTTTTTTTTTTTTTTTTTTTTTTTAGCACTAGTTTCTTAGAGTTGTTATGTATAAATGCCTCAAGGAGGAGTTGGTTAGTCATCTAGTTTCACAGTGACTAGACACAGATTGGATCATTGGGTTGGAAAGCAGAGACCTTGACTAGAAGACCATAGAAAGAGGGGATGAGAGCCCCACCTCAAAGGAGGAGTGGATAGGAAGTGGAGGAAGAAGGGGAGCTCCGCCCCCCAAGAAGCCACAGTATCACTGAGTCACCACAATGAAAGGCAAGTTTGGAAGGTTTAGTTCACAGTCAGCTAGCTCCATTGGGCCTGAGGTGAGGCTGAAAATCACAATGTTAGAAGCTTGTTTACCTGGTGATGGTGTTAAGATCAAGAACAATGCACGGTGTGGCCCCTGTTCTTGGAGAATAGAGATGGGCCTCCATTTGTTTGTTTGGTCAAGGCGGGCTTTCTCTCTGTAACCCACCCAGGCTGTCCTGGAACTCCATCTGTCTGTGGACCAGATTGGCCTTGAACGCAGAGATCCACTTGTCTCTGCCTCTCGAATACTGTGATTAAAAGTATGTGTGTGCCATTACCACCTGGCTGAGAAGGGCCTTCTTAACCAAAATGGAAGTCTGTGGGACAGCTCCAGGAGGGCAGGCTGAGGGGGGGCGACTACACGGGGCTACACAGAGGTGGAGGAGAGCTCCATGGACTTGGAGAGAAGAACCAGTCAGTATCGGTGCAGAGCACAAAGGATTATGGTTTGGGATGGAGTTAGCAGGGGTCCAATTTGGATGGATTTCACAACCCTTTTGAAAGAATTTACATTTTTTCCTAAGTCAGTTTGGTAGCCACAGAAAAATTCCATGACCAGATTTAAAACTTAGAAAGGTAACTTAGGCTGCTGTAGATTAATTGATGACAAGTTAGGCCAAGATGAGCTTTAGGTTATTATAACAGCAAATCTGCGTGTCCTGAATGGAGATGCATAGATCTGTTTAGTATGCAGACTTTGGGTTAGGCATGCTGTGCTGTGAGAGATTAGGGCAGTGGATGCCTTCTCTTCTGTAACCCAGAGTGCCACAGTATAGCACTTGCTCCAAGGGCAGGAAGATATTCCTTTGTTAAGATGTATGGCTGGTGTTTTCCATAGCCCTTACATTTGTGGGGCTGAGGATTGAACTCAAGGCTTTGCATGGTGGACAAGCATTGTCGAAAGTAAGGTTTTGCTGTGTAGCCCCGGCTGGTTGTCTTGAATGTTCAGTTCTTCTGCCTCTGCTTCTGGAGTGCATCAATACTTGTTTTTCTGCTACATCGTGTGACCAAAAGGGTAGGAATCACGCTCTTTCTACTGTTTCTAATGTCTAGTGTTTCTATGCAAATTAAATGTCATTTGAAGAAAGAGCCCTTACACATACTGAAAGCTAAATAACGGGCCTGAGAGGCCTGACACCTGATTACTTCTCTGCCTCCTTCCCTCCTTGTCTCCCACCTGCATTTGAATCCAGAGCCTCGTGTGTGCTAGGTAGGAACTCCACCACGATGCTACATCCCTGGCCCTTTGTTATTTTTCTACTGATGACACAGATTTAGTTATTTAAGACAGAATAGTTTTGCCGGGCAGTGGTGGCTCACGCCTTTAATCCCAGCACTTGGGAGGCAGAGACAGGCGGATTTCTGAGTTCGAGGCCAGCCTGGTCTACAGAGTGAGTTCCAGGACAGCCAGAGCTATACAGAGAAACCCTGTCTCGGAAAAAAAAAAAAAAAAAAAAAAAAGGCAGAATAGTTTTTATTTTACTGCTGTAGGACGAAATCCATTGTAGGACTCAACAGATTTACAGTCAAGGTGTCAGCAGGGATGCGGTCTGGAAGCACGAGGGAGAGAAGATCCAAGTACTTGTCCGTTGGTTGTAATAGGATTTGCTTACTTGTTTGCTAAGTCCCTGCCTTGCTGTCAGGTGAATCCCCTTCCCAGAAGGAATGTCAGTGTTTGACTTCCGACTCTCCTTCCTCCATCTTCAGACTCTGCTGTGACAAGTGGAGACTGTTGCGTGCTCCCAACATCTCTTCCTTTCTCCTCAGGTCAGACCCGTGCCTATAGAGTTGCTTTGTCGATGTGGCGTGAGAACTGGGTTATGGACATCTTTTAGGACCATCACTGTATTTATTATACATGGATTTTCTTCAAAGGGACTTCCTGGTTTGTGGTTCCTTTGGTACTTAGCTAATTTTAAGTCATTCTTCTTTGATTTTACTGGATAAAACAGTTGTAAACTATGAATACGTATGTGCTTAATGAATAAGTGAGTGAAGACTTAACGAGGCTCTCAAAATCCAATACTTTGAAAATCACAGTAATAAAATCATTCCCAGAAAGACAAATTCTCTTGAATTCTCTCTGCAGAGAGACTGAGGATTTTAGCAAAATGACTAAGTTTATGGAGTGCCTCAGTAGGAGGTAAGGAATTATATTATCAATACTATCGATTCCTAGTATCTCATTACGATAGATGTACAGCAATACATCAAGACTCAGTTACAATCTTTTGTTTTATTTTTTAAAGTTTATGTGAAGAGGGAAAATGGAAATGTCTTTGCCTTGCGCAGCATCTTTTACAGAACCATGGACTTGTCAAGCTGGAAGGATCTATAACCATTTCCTTAAAGCTAAATAAAGGGAAGATTGCTTCCTAAAAAAAAGATGGGCTGAAGATTTTGGAATTTGGTAGGGCAGCTTAAATAATAGTAGTCTGAGATACTACTGCTTAATGTGGAAGAAAGCACTAAGAGGAAAAATGTTCCTTGCTTTTGATTGAAAATGGTCAGAGTCTATTTTGAAAAATGCAAAATTATTAAAAAGTCTCTATTGTAGGATATCTGCAGGAATAAATAGTAAGCTCTAATATGATATGAATTACCGTAGTTATTGAAGACCAAGCTACAGAGCACAAAAGGAGAGTGTAAGGTAGAGAAATACTCAGTGCATGAAATTGAGGTCATCTGTGCAGGTGATGTATGACTTACAGGAAGTAAGGAAGGAGAAGGAGTAAATGGTATAGTTTTAAGCTGATAGGATCCATATTAAGGGTGGAATTTAAATTGCTCTTTAAAAGTTGAGTTTTTAGTCCTCTCAACATGGGGAGGGGGTGAGCTGATCAAAAGTAGCCTCGAGCCCCTCCTCCCTTACAACCCTACTCTTCTAGCTAACCAGTGAACTGGCGTGTTGGCTGTTTCTGAGGGGGTGGATGCCCTTTTATATATTGAGCTGGAACGAGAAGCCCTTAGAAGACGGAGGTTAACTGCACCTGCCTGGGTGTCTCTCCAGGCCTGCGGCCGTCACCATTTGGCAGCATTTGATTTTTTTCAACATCTTAAATACAGATGTTTGATTTTTTTTTTTAAGAGTGGGGAATTGTGTACTTTTATTAATGGTATTGATGATTGATATTGAATGTTCTTACTTCAAAAAGCCAAATCTCCCGGTGAATGGAATTTTATGAAGCACCTGTTAAGCTTTAGGGAGGAGAACCTTTTTGGCAGGAACCCAAAATACATATTTAAACAATGAAGCTGCCAAAGTCAGGAAATTATAAAACAGTTTTGAAATTACAGAATCTGCTTTTTTTATTACCCCTCGGGCTTCCCTTTGCAGCTTGGTTATAAGTTCTCTCACATGGGATTTTCTAATGTTCTTGCTATTTAAAGACCAGATTTTTAAAAAAAGAAATAATAATCAAGTTTGGAGATCTCCTTGGGGTTGCGTGAGAAAGGGTCATTAGTTTTGAAATGGAGCTGCTCTCCAGAGCCTCGCCTCCCACTGCCCCCTCACGCATGGACTGGGGCTTTCCGCATACTGGCTGTGTAGAATGTTGCCAGGTTTAAAAAAAAAAAAAAAAAAAAGTGCCCAGGGTTGTGTGGAGCAACACAGTGCTACCGAGGGAACCTGCCGAGAGGGGCTTCCTAACGTCCTGTCTGAGTCTGTCTCCTTCAGCTCCCAGATTCCATACTTGTTCCCCTACTTTTAGAATAGAAGCTCCGTAACCCAGGAAGGAACTGGATGCAGAGGGATGTTCTGGTCTGTCCTAGTGGTAGATGTTCTTCGTGTACTATGTAATGAGTGACTCCTCAGGCCACTTGAAGTTGTAGCATTCCAAACAGCCTCAACTCATGGTTAAGACAAGATCTTGCTTTGCCCTGGCCAGACCCCCAAATCATGTTATTACAGGTGTGCATCCCCACCATACTAAGCCAGACCAGTTTTTTGTATATATGATTTTACCACACAGAGATCAATTGTTTGAACCTGAATACCAATATACAGCATAGCATCCTCAAGAGCTGTGGGCACGTGGAAGTTGGTGACTATGACAGGGCAAGCTGCTGCTACTACTACTACTATACACTACACACACACACACACACACACACACACACATACATACATACATACACTCCGCCATCAAGTGCTGTAAGACTGATAGTTGAAACTGAGATAAAACTCAAGTTTGTCTCAGGGAAAGTATCATACAGTCATTCCATATGTGCAGGGAAAGAAGGCAGAGACGAAGAAGAGAAAGTAAGCCTGTCCAGCTAAGCCTCTGGCCTATTTTGTTCTCTAGTTCCTGAGGCTCACTGCATCCACTGAATGAAGGGAATGAGAGCTTTATAAACTAAGGCGCTATTTATTGACAGAGCAATTGCTTTTTATTGCAGGACACCCATCCTGTTTGAAGTTTTGTCCTGAATTAACCACAAATGTGAAGGCCTTGAGGTGGCAGTGCATCGAATGCAAGACGTGCAGTGCATGTCGAGTCCAGGGCAAAAATGCAGTGAGTAGCTCCTCACATCCCAGCGCCAGGGAGGTGATCCGTGGGGGCGCACTTCCTCTGACACAATGTTGCAATGTTTAAACATAGGGAAGGGTTCACCACACTGGGAAACTGTGGCTCCTTTATTACATCTTAAGGTTAACCTGGTAACTTGGGTGTTGATGTTCTGCAACTGGTCTTAGTCTCAACAAGTCTCTAATATGTTATATTACAGGATAATATGCTTTTTTGTGATTCCTGTGATAGAGGATTCCATATGGAGTGCTGTGACCCACCACTTTCCAGAATGCCAAAAGGTGAACTTTCCAACCATATTAAAGATGGGCTGGGAGTACAAGTGTGTGGTAGAGCACGTGCCTAGCTATGTGAGGTCTGATGGAATTCCCAGCACTGTGAAACAAATAAGCTAAGTAGTTCAGTACTTACCTGCTAACCTGATTGTGATGTCTGGGAGTTCCCACTCCCCACCCCATGTTGTTGCAGGTGTCAGTAGAAGAGTATTATAAAGTCATTTGGTTTAGGGTAACATAACACGGTAATTCAGACCTTGGGAGGCAGAAGACTCTCTTGTCAAGAGTTTATAACCCTGTCTGTATTATCCAATAAAAGAAGTGAATTTTGTATTTATAAAATTCATGATGACAGTGATGACTTCAGAGTACTAAAACAGGAAGCCATCACCAGGGTTGGCTGTTGGTTGGTGTTTAAATGCGTGAACATCTGAATTCTCTGTATCCGGTGTAATGTGGAGTTTTCTTCTCTGTTTATTTGTAAGTCAGCCATGTCCCTGCCCTCATGTTTGCAATGTTAAACATTTAAGAATGAGCTTGCCCTTTTCTTTTATTAGTAGTATGTATATATTGACATTGCAGAAGGTATAGAGAATACAATCATAAGAGAAACATAAAGGGGAAGAAAACAGTTACCAATATGTTCCGTGCTTCTGCCCCACGCCCTTTTCACGGGAGCATTCTGCACGTGTGTGTAACGTTGTTTCCCCTTCTCAGTGGTAGCTGGTAAGCATCTTCATACCATTGCTCGCTCTCCTAAACATGGGTTTACACGAGTCATGCTGAGCACCATAACACGGAGCAGGCCTTCCAGACCTGCGTGTGGGCCATAAACGAGCTTTGTTGGCACGATACTTTCAATTTTACCCTGAGTTGTCTCAGTGGGGCATGCATGCTTTGCTTTGCCACCCGTCACTGCTCCCTACTGTCACGTGTTCTGATTTGCTTTAGTCATACGCGGTCGAGGTGCTTCCTGAAGGTATTTGATTTTGCAGCCTCATGTATAAATGAACCATAATTGATTTAATTAACCAATTCTCTACGGTAGATACTTCAAATGCTGCAAGTGTTTCCTTCACTCCTGAAGATAAACTCGTAGAGAAGAATTCTCTAATTAGAGGCCACTTACTGACCACCAGTGTATGAGGAATTATCCTCATGACAATGCCAATAGAACCACTGAACTAAGACATACTTCCTTTTTTACCTAACATCTTTAAAGTAATTTTTATCTTATGAGTAGTAATATCTTAGATTTGATAAAACTATAGTCTTACTATTTTAAATCAGTTTGATAGTAAAGAAAAAAATCATGACTTTTTTTTCCCAGCACTTGGGAGACTGAGGCAGGGGGGTCAGTTCAAGCCCAGCCTGGGCTACATAAGACCTTATCTAATGAAGAAGGAAAGGGAGAGGCTGAACCGGTCTTGTGAAGAGTAGGAAGTAGCTCTTCTCCTTCCCGGAAGTTCAACGAATTGTTTCCTCATTTCCCCCGGATTTGAATTGGGGCTTTTTGATCTACTAAACTTGTCCGTAATATTTACATCTTTTGGTTTTTTTTTTTAAATGTGCTAGACATGTCATTTCAACTATTATAATGCCAGAATACCTAAAATTGTTAAGTTTTAATTTTAAAATACTTAAACTCTTAGCCATTTTAGTATTGGAAATTTCTGAAAGTGGTTAATAAAACAAACAAATTTCTTTTCCCTAAGGAAGTTCAAAGGTCTGATTGACTTAAAAACTTTCTCCCAAGTGATATGAAAGAAATAAAAGATAAATAGCTTATGACTTGGGCTGGAGAGATGGTTCTGTGGTTAGGAACACTCGCTGCTTTCCCAGAGGACCAGTCAGTCCACAACTACCTATAACCAGTTCAGGGGATCCAGTGCCTTCTCTGACCTTCTTGAGCATGTACACATAGAATACATTCACACACATCACACACACACACACACACACACACACACACACACACGTTTCCCTGGGTGAGTATGGGGTGGTGGGTGGCTTAATGGGGAACAGCTTTAGGGAAGAGCCATAAGCCAGGGCCAGCCTCTGCTCTCATCACCTTGACCTGGGGTCTTTGACCTTCAGCGGTGTCTTTTCTAAAGAGAGCGGCAGGGAGTGACCCACTTTTCTAGAGAAAGAGTTGCATACAGGCGTCCTTGGTCAGATTACAGCTACAGGGTTATATTTAATATCTTCAACTTAAGTGAAACATTAAATTTTTTTTTCATATATATATTAATTCAGGGATGTGGATTTGCCAAGTCTGCAGACCAAAGAAAAAGGGAAGAAAACTGCTTCATGAGAAAGCTGCACAAATAAAACGGCGATATGCAAAGCCCATTGGACGACCGAAAAATAAATTAAAGCAACGATTGTTGTAGGTTGAGATCTTATTAAAAGAAATCTTTTATGTTGTGCTTTTAAGAATGTAGGTAATTGTAATCCCCTCGAACCTTGTCAGATTTTTTTTAGCATAATTTTTCTAAACTCAATAAGGAGTATTTTCCTTTTGCATAAGCTGTGGGATCTTCCCCTCAAAAATAACATTTGTAACTACACTTGGTATTTTGGGGTCTTCTTGGCAGTAGCTGTGATACCGAGTGGCATATTTCAAGCAGCAAGATGGAAGTGTTGTAAGAACTGCAAACTTCCTCAGCCTTTTTTATTGGCTGAGCATTAAAACAACTTAATTTTATAAATATTTTCACAGGAATTTTTTAAACCAAAAAGTATTTTGTTCATGTCTTTAGAAAGTTTCATTATCATTCCAGATAGCATTAAAAAAAAAAACTCTCCCTTCTGATGCTAATGTAATATTACCACTTTTTTTTTTCTTGTAGTTCTCCAAAACTAGTTCTTCTGAGAAACCTATAAATGATTGTCCTGTAAAAAGTTAGACAGGTCCACTCGGCAGGTGCAGTAAATCCCAAGTCTACTATGATAGCCCCATTTCCAACTTTTTTCCGTTGTCTAATTGTCATTAAAGGTTAGCTGAAAAAAAGATGAAGAGAATGCATTTTTAACAGCTATAGAATATAGATTCAAATGTCAGTGTTAAGAAACACATACACAGGGCTGAGCATGGTAGCTCAGGCCTTTAATCCCAGCATGTGGGAGACAAAGAGTTTGAGGCCAACCTGGTCTACAGGGTGAGTTCCTGGGCAGCTCAGGCTGTTTGGGGGGCTTAAGGACAGAGGCCCTGTGCTTTATATACAAGAAGGTGTTCTGCCCGCCTTGAAAAAATACTGTGACTCTGACTGTATATTCTTTTTCCCCTTACTTCACCTGAAGAAGTTTACTGTATCGAAGCCCGTCTGCACTTCATCTTCCAAAGGAGAAGTAGAAAGTGCAAGCTCCCTACTAGAGGTTTTTTGGGATTTTTTGTTGTTGTTATTGTTGTTGTTGTTGTTTTTAGTGAAATTTAATGAAAGCCCTTCAACTGGAATGGTAGACATTTTTAAATGGATTTTTGGTTGTTAATTTCTAGAAACAAATATAAAACATTTATGAATAAAATCTTTCATTTTAGTGTCATTTGAAGTAGAAATATTTTTTTCATTTTTCCTCTGTAGGCATTGTTCCTGAAATGGGACAGTATCCTCAAGGTCCATTTATAAAATCCAAATTAGAATATAAACTTTCTAAACAAAGGACACAGCTGAAAATTGCACCTGGCACCAATCCTAACTTCTTGTTTGTCCAAAATTATCCTTTGAGCTCAGGAATTTTTAAGACAGTCTGGGGAGATTTTCTTTTACAGGCGTTATAAGCCTGTTATCCTTTCTGGCCAGTGTACTCCAGATCCAGTCCAGATGCAGCATTAAAATGCAGACATTTTAGCCTGGATGAGCTGCCGCTAACCCTCACTGTGTCTTCTGGTGACACCAGAGATCTCCAGTGTTCACCTGATTTGGCTGAAATAGTGGTGCCAGGCAAAGTTCCTGGCAGTTGAGCCCCCTCAGATGAGCCTTACAGAAATTGGTTCATTAAATCTCTGTGTACAGGATAGGCACTAAAACATGGTCTATTTGTTATTATTTAAGGTGTTCTGGTAATCCGTTATCATACCATTCTCAGGCTTCCATTTCTCCATTAGCTTCAGCTAAACGAATAACTCAACCTCAGCATTGTCATGATCAGATGCACATGGTTCTGTTGCCTAAATCTCTCCTGCACCATGGGCGCTTCCCAAGTCTGCCCTAGGGAGGTGCAGGCAGCCAGCTGCTGTGTGTCCACAGCTGTGTGTGGGGTGACCTCCCACAGCAGTGTGGCCAGACCCCAACGTCACCCAAGGTGAAATGTCAGGCAAATAGGAGGCCGAGGTCTTAGGCCCAGTGTCTGGTAACACCCATGTAAATGTGCTGCTTCTCCACCAGACTTCCCATGTCATGTCCAACCTGCTGCAGCTTCTCCTCGATCATTTCTTCAGTTTTTTGTTTTTAGTTTTTTTTTTTTTTGGTTTTTTTTTGCAATTGTCCTTTTTTCAGCAATATTTTATGCTGTAATTGTCTTTTCTCCTAGTATTATTGGCTGTTTATCATGCTAAGCATAAACTAGAAGAGTATACCTTTATTTTTATTTTTTAGTACAGATTTATAGACATACCCAAATTGAACTTCTGTAGTTTTTCAAACTAAGCGAGAAATTACTTCTAACTAGAAATGAGTATATTCTTCTACTCTGGATCACACATATGACCTACTTCCTCTAGGACTTCTTAAAGGACAGCTCAGGAAATCATACTTACTTGTAACAGCACTGGGGATGACTTATTTTTTGTCTAATTATACCGAAAGTGTTGGATGTTTTTAGTATCTGCAAATTTCTTCTTCCTTGTACTGTACTTGGGTCCATGTGGATTCTCCTAGTACCTGTTAGACGGGCCCTGGGAGAATCCTGGCACACAGGTAGAATCTATTCTCTTTCCAGCCAAGAAACACGTAGGTGGTGGCACCCTCAAAAATCCATTCTTAAGATTGCAGTGAATCTTTTCAAGTTCAATTACATTGACTATGCATCTAGTTTCTATAGATTTGTTATTAGATGCCTTTATAGTTCTGTTATTCAATGCTGATACTATTCTCTAAATTCTTGCCTAGGTCTGTAACCAGTGATGAAGGATCCATGAATGCATTCACAGGAAGGGGGTCACCTGGTAGGGGTCAAAAGACTAAAGTCTGTACCACACCTTCATCTGGTCATGCTGCGTCTGGGAAGGACTCAAGCAGCAGATTGGCTGTCACAGACCCCACCCGGCCTGGTGCCACCACCAAAACCACCACCTCCTCCACCTACATTTCTGCCTCTACACTTAAAGTTAACAAGAAAACCAAAGGGCTCATTGATGGCCTTACTAAGTTTTTTACACCATCACCTGATGGTCGCAGATCCCGAGGTGAAATAATAGACTTTTCAAAGCACTACCGTCCAAGGAAAAAGGTCTCTCAGAAACAGTCATGCACTTCTCATGTGTTGGCTACAGGTACCACACAAAAGCTAAAACCTCCACCTTCTGCACTTCCGCTCCCCGCCCCCGTCTCTGGTCAGAGCCCCAGTTCACAAAAGTACAGCCCTTGCACCTCCTCTACCTCTACCCAGAGCTCTTCCAGCCAGCCCAGTGAGCCCTCCTTCAGCAGTCTTACTAACAACAGCCAGCTGAAGGCACTCTGTGATGGACTTTCTCATATCTATACCACTCAGGGACAGTCTCGAAAAAAGGGACACCCGAGCTATGCACCACCCAAACGCGTGCGTCGTAAAACTGAATTCTCTTCCACGGCAAAAGCTAAAGCCCGTTTTTTCGGAAAAGGAGATTTTAGGAGCAGGTTTCCGTCTCGCTCCTCCTCTAGCTGGGGGATGACTAGACGACATATTTTTAAAGCCATTGCTCACTTCAAGCGAACAACTTTTCTTAAAAAGCACAGGATGCTAGGCAGATTAAAATATAAAGTGACCCCTCAGATGGGGACCCCGTCACCAGGGAAGGGGAGCTTGGCAGACGGAAGGATTAACCCTGATCAGGATAATGGTAAGCAAGAGGTGAAAGCTGCAGCCCACCCCGCCCGCCCTTCCCCACCCTGAGAGCCAGGACACCAGCTCCTGGCCGAGACATAGGCCCCTTCTCTGTGCTGCTCACTTCGACACACATGCAGTGAGACTTTGACCTTTTTCTAATTCTGACTAAACCTCCAAAAAAAGTTTTTCCAACTAATATCTCCGGCCTTCTATTATTTACTTCCATTCGTAGTGGCACTAGGCACTCCCCCGCCCCAGATACCTTCAGAGCATTGCTCCTGGCTTAGTAGTCCGCATGAGTAGCTACCGCCATGCTTCTGCCGTGCCGTCTCCTGTGCTGCCTCTCGTAGCCAGTGTCCCCCTCGCAGCCAGTGTTGCCTTGGCGTGCGCTGGCGGTGCTTCCAGCCAGGTGTTCCAGCTCTGCCTCTCCCTCTGCTCTGTTGCTTTCTCATGACAAAGTTCATCCCGCTTCCGTCTCAGCAGAGCCTGGCCTGTGATTCTGTGGAGTGTGCATCGGATCTGAGTGTGTTTGCATGTGTACCTGTCCACCTTAGGAAAAACCAGTTCCAAAAGTTCTGTGAACAAATTGGCCCTTTTTTATTTGTTACCCTTTATCCAACAAAAAAAAAAAAAACAAAATGTGTCATGTGGAGAAATTGGTAGATTTTATGAGCTCTAAACTAATGATGGTAATGTTATAACTAGACATCACTTCATATCTTGGTTGAAAAAATATGTTTTGCTTTATATTGTTCTTACTTTCCCTCATATTTGTTATAGAAAGATGACAGTGATGTATGTAGTAGGGAAAAGGGTTACTTCTAGATCTGTGAGCAGGGCTTAGCTATATAAGCTTATACCGCTCAATGCAAAAAGAGATCCCATTGCCCACTGTGCTAATTCGGGACCATTTTTGGTAATATGCACTGGTCACCCATGCTTCAGATCAGTGAATACACTTTCTGCTGGTTTTAAATGACAGATACTGAAATTAAAATAAGCATCAAACAAGAAAGTACAGATGTAAATGTGATTGGAAACAAGGATATCGTGACTGAAGAGGATCTGGACGTTTTCAAGCAGGCCCGGGAACTGTCTTGGGAGGTAAGGCCTAGACCCCCCCCACACAGCAGTAATGAGAGTCGTGTGACTTCTGACCTTTGCAGTGAGGCTGGAGAGTCCTTCGTGTTTCTTTAATGCTTACCTTTTTTTTTTTTTTTTTTTTAGCTATAGCAATAAATGTAGATTATCTCTTCTTTTCAAAATAGAAGACTCAAAACAGACCAAAGCAGTACTAGTTATACACATAGAATAATAATTAACTGACCATGGCGGCACATGCCTTTAATCCCAGCATTCCAGAAGCAGAGGCAGGCATAGCTCTCAATTCAAGGCCAGTTTCAGGACAGCTGGAGCTACATAGAGAAAAACCAATTAATAATAATAATAATAGTGATGATGATGATAATGATAATAATAATGGCGGCAGCAAGATGGCTTGATTGGGTAAAGGCATTTACTGTGCAAACCCAACAGCAGAGTTCAATCCCCAAAACCAGGGGGTGGGGGGGTAAGGGGTAGGGGGTGGGGAGGATGGGGGGGGGGGAGAAAGCCAGCTCCCAAATGTCCTCTGACCTACCTAGAAGCACAGCACAGTGCATAGGTGCACACACGCACACATGCACACACACTCTCAAACACAGACCAAAGAATACGCTAAAACCTTGAAAAGGGTTTCTGATCATTCTTGTCCACATTTGGAACAATTTCAAATTGTAACCACAAAGCACGTCGCCTCTCAGTTTACCAATAGTCCCGACGCAGATGGCTAGCCTATGAAGTGTGTCCATTTTCAGCTTTCTGGCATTGATGAGCGTAGTGTTGTCTTATTATCAGTTGAAATCATCTTCATTTTTACTGTCTAGTAATTTCTCGGAATGGTTCCACTTACCATGTCAGCCCCACTTGGGTTACTGTTGGCAGACAAGAACTAAGGCTATAGACTTCTCAAAGATGTACATGTAATTGCAACGTTTTACTGGCAGTAGACAATAGTGTGTGGCCAACCATCCGCTCTTCCCTTCAGGTCCCACTGTCTGCTGTGGGTTTCTAGCTTTGTTTTTAGCAGCATCCAGTCCTGCTAAAGACTTGTGGTGCCTTTGATCTGAAGAACTAGTAAGGATTGTCATTCCTTCTTCTGCCTCTGACAGAACACTGTGTTTGTTCTCATTCAGCTAAAGCAAATGTCAGATTTCTCTCTTTAAGATGTTTCTTTGTGTGTGGAGTGAGGATATTCCTATAGAAAAGTAAGGGACAGTAGTCCCTATCTGAATGTTAATACAGCCCTAAAGCCCTTTATAACATGACAAAGCTTTTTTTTTTTAAATTGCATTAACCTCTTTGTGTGGGGAGGGCTTGCATACCAGTGCCATGGTGCAGACGTGGAGGTCAGAGGACAGTTTACAAGAATTAATTTTCTTTCATGTGGGTTCTAGAGACCAGATTATCAGTCTTGGCAGCAAATGCCTCACCTAAGCCATCTCGCCAGCCCCAAAGCTAGGGGTTTTAGTCAAGAAATATGTCCTTTTCTATGCCAGAGAGTATAGTAGACACAGAGGCCACAGGGGTGGTTGCTCAGCCTTGTGTAGCTTCACGGGAGAAGGGGAAGGACCAGGGCTTCACTTCACACAGCACAGGCGATAACTCACAGGGACTGGCATGCAGCTTCCTGGAGGAGCAGGGACCTTCGGGGGTGTGGAGCGCAGCTGCACTGTCTCCTAGCTGCAGCTCGGATGCATTGCGGTATGCCATTATACCCAGGAGGATAGACTTTGGGGTTCACTTGCATCACACTTACTGCCCATTTGGCATATTTGTTAGGATATTATTTGGCATGCATATGAATTATGTGCAAAAATGCTTAATGTTTTCTGTCTTAACAACATGTAAATTCATAATTAAGATCAATGGCATGTTTGGGTAGCTTCAAATGGAAAAGGAGAAACCATGTAAACGAAATACTCTCTTCTTGGAACTTGTATTTTATCATGATTTGTTGCTGTTGTTGTTTATCAGAAAATTGAGTGTGAAAGTGGAGTGGAAGACTGTGGTCGGTACCCCTCAGTAATAGAGTTCGGAAAATACGAAATCCAAACCTGGTACTCCTCGCCTTACCCACAGGAATATGCAAGGTAGGGAGCGAGCCTGGCAGGCTGTGTGTTCCACAGCAGGAATGGAATGATTTGGGGTACACTTGGGTTCCAAGGACACCTGCTGCTCAGCTGGGGGAGTGCTTCTGAGTGTGCCGAGGTCCACTTCCATCACCACGAACCACAGAAAGCGCAAGGTCATGGTGTGCGCACCTGCACGGGAGCACCTCACAGTGGAGGCAGAAGGTCGGAGGTCGAAGGCCATCTTTGTCAGTACATATTCTGTTGATAGCCATGAACTGGTCTCCAAAAAACAGTGAATGAGTGGATAAACAAACATAAATTTTGGTGGTCAGTTATACGTGTTTGCCGTCAGCTTCCTTTTGTGGTATGTTTTTGTACTGTTGGTGTATATTAACTTCACTCTTTGAGCCAGGAGGTAGTGGCACACACTTTTAATCCCAGCACTCGGGGTGGCAGAGGCAGGCAGATCTCTTGAGTTCAAGGCCAGCCTGGTCTACAGTGCTAGTTACAGGACAACCAGGGCTACACAGAAAAACACGTCTCCAAAACAAAACAAAGATAAACTTTTCTTTGACTTTCAAGGTTATCCTGTTTCCATTTGGTTAATAAGACAATTGCAGGTTTTGTACAGAACCAAATCAGAAAGAAACAGTAGTTGGTTAGAGGCGTGTGATTGATCTCCTACACTGGCTTTCTTTTAGTTAAGGATGAAGAAGTTATTAGTAACTTCTCATCCCTTGTTTTTTCATGGTTCTTCTTCCAGAAATTTAGCAAAGTAGAAAAAGTTGGAGGAAGTAGTAGGTGGCAGGTAACTTTTAGAGACCCTTCCCAAATCACTTAAAAGCCATTTACAGCCAACATTTTTCAAATAACAGAAAATGTTGTCAGTTTCCTGCTTTTCTTAAGCTAAGATTAACTCTGAGTGTCTCAGTGACCAGCCATATCCCCCAACATTTCTTTTCTTCTGATGCCCACGTCAAGTCACGTGGTATTAGGAGAATCTTGGGTTTTTACCCTCCCAGCCAAGACTACAAAGTGAGATTAACCATCTCAAAAAATGGTTTTGTGGAGGAGGAAGAGGAGGAGGAATCATCTGTAAGTCTCAGTGGAAGACCAGCTTAGCTGAGATTTCGTGAACGATGATGAGGTTGTGAGGAGAGAGTGAGGACTGCATCTGCCTCGCGCATATACACATTACCTAACACTGTACATGAACCTGTGTGTGTGTAGTTTACATATCTGTATAATATATGCATATCGCCTTAAGTGTCTGAAATGACTTAATGGCCGGATCACTGAAGTGGATGTCTAGAATGAGTGTTAGCGTACCTTAGCCCTTTGTTGGTGCTGTGTAAACGGTACTGTTACTTTCAGAAGATTAAAGAATATGTGCTTAGTAATTCTGCAGCACTGAGTGCAGATAACTAAGTTAAGAATAAAACACTACAGATAAAAACCCAAAACATTTTTTAATTTAAGAATTAGAGCAGCAGTGGAGTTGGTAGAAAACAAATGTGAGGTTTTGACTATCAGCCTTGCGTCGGCTACTCCAGACTATGACATGATATAGCTTCCTCATCAGAGGCAGAAATAAGCCACATTTTAGGTATCCATAGTATCTTAAAGATAATAAACTCATTTACAAATAAATAATTACTCTAGGTACAGCACTGTGCATTAAAACTATTGGAAATACAACATTAAATCTGAATTTTTGAAAACATACTAAAGAATAGCATTCTGAATTGTTGATTTTTTTTTTTTTTTTTTTAGATGGTGACACCATGCATGAAAACCCTGATGGTTGGTCACAAATTAAAATCAGAACACCTTATTATAAGCTTTATTTAAAATATTTTAAGGTCTTTATATTTCTTTATTACTGGATTCTCCCCACTGCCTTTTTTTTAGAGACAGGCTCTCACAATGTAGCTCTGGCTGGTATGGAATTAGATGTGTAGACCAGGCTCGCCTACAGCTCAGAGACCCTCTCCTTCCCACCTCTTACACCAACTCTTGGGGTTGAGGGTGTATGCCACTATACCTGGCTTCTTTTTTCATTTTCAAATGTTTTCAAAAGATTTTACAGCCATTTTATGTCTTAGAGAACAGTGGACAGTGTTTTGCTTTTCTCACTTGAATAGTATAGTCATCTGATAGACTTTCTGATTTTTAAACTTTGACAGATTACCAAAGCTTTACCTGTGTGAATTCTGTCTTAAATATATGAAGAGTAAAAATATTTTGCTCAGACACTCAAAAAAGTGTGGATGGTTCCATCCTCCAGCAAATGAAATTTACCGAAGGAAAGACCTCTCAGTATTTGAGGTAAGCACGTGTAAACAAAAACATCATCTTTTTGAACCCTAATATTCCTAACTGTTGACTGTGTACTTGGGCGGTTTGCATATAGCTAGTACAGTGTGTATTCATTGTTGGCATTGGAATTCACACTGTTCTTTAAAATAGCTCCATGGTTTGGAATATTTAACCACATTAAGCAACCATTTAGACTGATGAAGAATTCTTACTCTATCACATCAACTTTTTTTGCCTTTTTCTAATCCTTTTCTACAGCACAATATCCAAGTGATCTCCTTGGCTCTTTGTAAATTCCACATTCTTTGGCAGGAGAAATTAGCTTTGTTTAGCAGCTCCAGCCAGTGTCTGGCAGGTGCGCCCTCTTCCAGGGAATTGAGCAGCTGTACATATCTGCTCAGTACACAGACACCTGTGCTTCCGTCCGGTTCTTGCCAGCGTGGATAAATCCTCGGGGTGAGATCCCGGCAGATGTAGGGACCCTTCCCCACTCTCTGTGGATGGCTACCCTAGAGAACCCTGCTATTCTCAGGAAGCCCTTGTGTTCACGTAGGTGTCATTGTAGGGTTCTTGAAGATATCTCGTGGTTTCAGAATTGACGAAGTAGCAGAAAGTCTTTGCTTTATTTTCCTTGTTTAGCCAGACATCTGCTGCCAGGCTCAGGGCTCTAGTTTAGCTGATCGGTTGTATATACTGAGGACTCCAAGCTTTCCTTTGGTGGTCCTGTCTGTCTGTTCTCGCTGTTATCCCTCACCGTGGCTGCACACTTCTGTGCCTTGCTCTCTGTCATCTTTGTTACCATCTTGGTGTGTTGTTTACGCTTCCTTCCACAGCAGACATGATGTCCTCTTTGTCTGAGAAGCAGCGTCCTTTAGGGTCTCTATTTCCAAATGCCCATGTTGCGTTTCCTGCACGGTTGCGTTTTCCTCTGGCCTGCAGTGTCTCCCTTGTAATAAAGGGAAGGTCAGCAGTTTCTCATGTGACTAAGAGCCTTCTCAGACAGGGTTTTTTTCCTCCCTCTCAAGACTGGTCAGGTAACTACTGCTGTGGTACTTTTTAAAGCACCTTCCTGCTCTTTCTAGTGAGCTTGAAGGGCAAGTGGAATTGTTTGTGAGACTGTGCTATTCTTATTAAAGGCCAAGCGCAGGCTTCTCAGCCTGAGTACTACTGACATTTCAAGCTGAATAGTATATTGTATCGGGACTGTAGTGTACATTTTAAGGTGGTTAGCAACATCCTGCCATCTACCTCCTGCTGGTGGTGCTGCCAGTCCATTTGTGACAACCAAAATTCATAGCCACATATCTTGAGCAGAAAGAGGGTGGAAGTGGGGACGGCTCCTGGTGAGTCTCCCCAGTGTGAAGGATAGCCAAGTACAGGCTACCCCACCTGGTGGACCCAAGGAGGTGAGGTCCAGAGTTGGTCTCAGGGAGCCTTTGCATTGTGTCCGCTTTGCTCTCTGCTCCTTTCCTGATGCCCTGGATTCCTTTCCTCTGACCAAAAGCAACTGAAACGAGTGTTCATCTTTTCCCAGGCAGCAAAACACATTGCTTGTCTTAAGTAATTATTGAATAAATCATCATTTGTAATCCTGTGTGTGGATGCTCTGATCTATCAGGAAGTCATCTGGGCAGGATAATCAGTCTTGTTAGGCATGTGTTTGGAAAGCGCAGAGATAAAAGTCCCCAGAAGTGTAGTTCATTCCTACACCGAGGGTGAGGAAGAAACCCTAAGGCCCTGTGCTAGCATCTGGATTGAAGGTATTGGTTATGGAAAGGAAACTTTTAGATCTTTCTGTGACTTAAAAACAAGTAAGCAGTAACCACAGATTACAGGTTTCGTGAGTTTCTTCTGTACCTGTCCCTATTCTTAGACTTTTCTGAGTTGATCAGAGATTGTTTCAGTGTTTTCATTTCTGATACACAGAAGTACATCGCCGTTATTTCGTGTGTACAACACTGTTTCCAAAAGGACCATACTCCCAAATACATCAAAACTTCCTTTAATTAAAGAGAGAATTGTATCCTCAGTGCCAGTTGCCTGTATTTGATTATGTTGCTATGTGTGGGACTAAGGTTCTGTCCAAGGGAAATAGTTATATGAAATCTAAAAATAATTTGTGCAGTATAAGAACCAGTATGGTCCACAGGAGACCTAGGAATGGTCAAGTTCATTGTTAAAGAGCCCAGGTTAGCAAAACCTGTCTCCCCTAAGAAGAGTGCAGGGTCTGCTTGGCTCTCTGCTTCAGCAAGTCACTACGTTTGGGCAAAGACCTTGGTGTGTGTACCTTTGCTCCTGTGGAGGCCTTGGTGTCCCAGCTTGGGACTTTTATTTTGAAGAGAAGGAGAGTGTAATCATGATACTTATTGTAGGTTTACATTCACCTGACTCTCTCTGTAAGTATTCCCAACACAGAGATTGTATCTTCTCCAGTTATATTAAAATGATACTTGGATAAAACCAAAATGGATGCCTCTGCTGTTAATCCACACTTTTGAAGAATCAAAATAACTCAGGCAGTTAGTTCATTTATTTATTTTTATTTGAAGTCCTTTTGAAAATAACAAAAGTTTGACGTGCACAATGAAATTTTTATTTGTTTCTTTAATTTTCAGATTTACTTGGCTCCAATTTAAAAGTAAGAGGGCATGCTTGATAAACTTTAACTTTTAATTGCAAGTGAAAGTGACTTTGCTAGCATTGCTGTTTCTTGAACGAGCTTAAGGAGACGGAGACGGAGACGTTAGCTGTCTTGAATTTACCTTAACAAGAGGAAAGATGGGATTCTGACTCTGCAAATAGCAGCTGTTCCCTGGTTAACACTGTCTTTGTTTAATGGAGTATTTTAATCTTAGAGTGTAGGATTTAGAAATAAAATTATATACTTTTAAAAATGATATACAGAAGAAGCAAGTTTATATTCTAATGATACTTTTTGGCTAAATAATGTTGTCTGTTTCTCTTTTGCTAGGTTGATGGGAATATGAGCAAAATTTATTGCCAAAACCTTTGCTTGTTAGCCAAGCTCTTCCTGGACCACAAAACATTGTATTATGATGTCGAGCCATTCCTTTTCTATGTGCTTACAAAAAATGATGAAAAAGGCTGTCATCTGGTTGGATACTTCTCTAAGGTAAACCACGAGCCAGCATGACCTTCATTCTCTCTCACAAATGTTTTTAGTGGAGCTCAGTTCTTTGAACAGGGTTTGTTGTTTGTTTGTTTGTTTTTTATAACAATAATTTGAGTAAGTGGCTCATATTTCTGAAAACCTCAGCTTTTTGTTTAAAGCTCTTTTGAAAAGACAAAAACAAAACAAAACCAACAACACCACCAAAAAGGTGCCTGGGAAGTGTAAAGAACCCCAGCACCCTGTGCTGTGCTACAGCGGCCACCTGACGTGTGATTACCACCTTGGAGACCACCTGGCAACTTTGATTTCCAAACGTTAAGCTTTGTTCCCTTATAAGTGGTGTGCACATGACACTTTCTGTGCTGCAGCACTCGCGACCTCAGACTCTCTGGCTCCTTTCCTACCCTCAGAGGTTAGCAGTGTCCGGCGTTAGAGCATTGGCAGGGCTAGGGACTGCTGAGATGGCTAGTGAGAAGGGGCCAGGACCCACGTGGTAAGAGAAAACTGACTCCCAGAAGTTGTCCACATGCACAGTGGCATGTGTGCACCCCCACTCTACCCCACACCCACCACCCCCCACACACACACCAAGGAATAAATGTAATTAAAATAAAAACACCACTGGCAGTCAGTGGCCTGGCTGATAGATGACTGGTTTTCCACCATGGCCTCTCATGATCCGAGCTGTAGTTTTTAAGTTCTAACGGCGTCTTGTCTGTAGGGAACCTACCTGTCTCTAGTAGTCAACGTGGGGAAGAGCTTGTATACTAAGGCCCAGTGGCCCATCTTTTCACCGGTTCAGAGCTTTTCCTCCAGTCTCTGCTCAGAAACTGCTATTGATAACTCGTGCACCATGAAAGCAAGCTGGTTTTGGCCGTGTTTTCCAGGTGTTGAACTTCCCTTGAGTGTGCACCTAAGAATGGTTACATAAACAGAGATGGCAATTATCCAGACACCCAGCAGATGAGTGACTTTATTGGATCTGCTTTTCTTTAATGTTCACAGAACACTCCATAGAAGTGCTGTTTTCACAGGGAATAAGAAGCTAGACGATCTGCTAGTGTGGTGGCATATGACTCTAATCAGTACTCAGAAGGCCTTAAGACAAGGGATCACAAGTTTGTGGTCAGCCTAGACTACATGGCAAGACTGTCTATATATATATATATATATATATATATATATATCCCTCAATGCCCCCCCCTTTCCCCGCCCCAGACACATACACCATCCAGAGGTCCCCTCATCTCATCCCTGGGAGTATAAGTGTGCAGCTATTTTGACAGAATTTTCTTTCTCTTTTCTTTTCTTTTCTTTTCTTTTCTTTTCTTTTCTTTTCTTTTCTTTTCTTTTCTTTTCTCTTTCTTCCTTCCTTCCTTCCTTTCTCTCTCTCTCTCTCTCTCTCTCTCTCTCTTTCTTTCTTTCTTTCTTTCTCTCTTTCTTTCTTGTTTGGTGCATTGATTGGTTTGTCTGTCTGTTTTTGCTTTTGGAGACAGGATCACACTGTTGAGCTCTGACTATGCTAGAATTCAGAGATCACCTCTCTTCTGCTTCCTGGATGCGGAGATGAAATGCTGCGCCACCATATCCACTCCCCACCCACTCCAGACAGGGTTTCTCTGTGTAGCAGCCCTGGCTTTACCCTCTTTGTAGACCAGGCTGGCCTGGAACTTACCAAGAAATGCCTGCCTCTGCCTCCCGAGTGCTGGGATAAAGGGTGCACCACCACGCCTGGCCATCCTTCTCCTTAATGTGGATTTAAGCCTCATGCTCCTGGAGGCCCGTGCTGGCAGGGCAGGCACTTTACTTATTTATTGAGCTAGGTCCCCAGCCTAGAAACATCTATTAAGAAAAGGAAGTGGATTGCTGTTGGATAATATTTCAGTGAACTCTCGGGTGAGAACAGTTCTAGACAGAGAAAGGACTGGCATCAAGGCTATAAATCCTCTTTGCCCAGAGTACATCTCTTTTTAGATAGAGTGACCCATTTATCTTACTTTGCACAGTAAAATTAATTATTTGAGCCTTTACTATTGGCATGCACATCCAGGGATGGGCAATTTATCTCCTAGAGACCACACAGTCTCGCTGTTGCTTGGAGTTTTAGAGATGCCACAGATTGCTACAAGTGTACACAAGTGGGAGTCATCTCCTCTCACTCTGCCCTTTAGACTTTTTCCACAGTTGTTTCCTGTGGTCTTTAAAACGGGTTCGTTAAAGATCTGAGTGTTTTGAAGTGATCCTCTGATGTGGTTCTGTTTGTGAGCAGCCTCATTTGTGGTTTATATTTGGCCACAGCACTCATGGCCTTAGAAGCCTTCTCTGTGTCGGTTTTGGTGGTGTGTGGACAGTGAATACAGTATCGCAGTTGTGGACTCTTTAGAGCTGTCCCTCTACCCAGCCTCCCTCCTGGTCTTACTGTTAGTAGAATTTCCGTCTCACTATTGTTTAGAGGCTTTGGGGTTTCTTGGTGTCTTTTTTGTTGTTTGATTTTCCTGATTTGAAATACAGACTAATTATTTCTCTGGCTTTTTGCTTGGCCTTTTGTTTTGTTTTGTTTTGTTTTTTTTTGTTTTGTTTTGGAGACAGGGTTTCTCTGTGTAGCCCTGGCTGTCCTGGAACTCACTCTGTAGACCAGGCTGGCCTCAAACTCAGAAATCCGCCTGCCTCTGCCTCCCAAGTGCTGGGATTAAAGGCGTGCGCCACCACCGCCCGGCTTTGCTTGGCCTTCTGATTCACAGGAGACACATTTGTGTGTGTGTGTGTGTGTGCGCGCGCGCGCGCGCGCGCGCGCGCATGCACTCACATGTCTGCCATTCCGGTGCCACTGGGGCATTTGCTCAGAGACAGAGGACAACTTGCCATTGTAGAGTTGTAGATTATCATTTAGCAGGGCTGCCCACAAAAAGCCCAGCTTATTCCGCTGGGTGGACTGCGTGGTGTTTTCTCCACTCCATACTGTGGGTGTCCTTTCACCCCCGCACACATTTCCTAGATTCCCTGTTGGCATCGTATGCTCCTAACTTTGTAGAATACAGATACAGTTGAGGAGAGTAGCCAGAGTGGATGGTTCCTTGTTACTTGATCATCTGATTAGCACAGTAGGATTACTCTGGTTGGTGCTGATCCCAGCCTTGTTGACCTCAGTGGAGAGTTTAACAAGGCTGGTGGCAGGGGCTGGGAATCGCCCACTGCAGCAGAGCTCTGATGCACTTGCTATGCTTCTTTTTCCCATAGGAAAAGCTCTGCCAGCAGAAGTATAATGTGTCCTGCATAATGATCATGCCCCAGCACCAAAGGCAAGGATTCGGACGCTTTCTCATTGATTTCAGTAAGTGAAATACTTTACTTACTTTCATAGTAGCTGCCGGCTGTTACAGGAAACTGTACCACATAAAGCTTTATTTAACCTGCTGTGTTGTTTTGTTTTTGTAATAATATATAGCGGGTCTTCTATTTATAATCACATGAGTTAGAAGATCTTCCTCCTGACAGTTTTTCCTGCCACCCACTTACACTCTAGGAAAATGAGACTAGATCTCACCACAGTGCCCTTGGCTCAGAAAGTCGTCACCTGGCATGAGCTGGTAAAGTTCTGTGGTGCTGTGCTCCTTAGTACCATTAGGTAATTGCTGGTGGTTAAAGCACAAGCGAGTGTTAGTTACAAGGAGTTTGAGCTTTCTCAAATTCTGCCAAATAATCTTTGTGGAGCAGAGGAGACCAGGGATAAACAGAGCCTGTTGGCCTGAGGGAAGGAAGCTCTTGGCACTTTCCCTTTTGCTGTTACAGAATTTGCTTGTAACAAGAAGTTTCTCAGGAAATGGTTGCTTTATATGCACTTGAGTCTTCTGAGCCTCTTTGGTTAAAGCCAGATACTTGCGGTAATGCCGCGGTTGTGCTTCTTTCTTAGCTGCTATCCTTTTCTTCTTGCTTACTTTATATTGGGTAAGTAAACAGAAGGCTGAGGCTGCATTTGGAGAGTTGATTCCAGTTATCTAGAGATGGTGACCTGTGAGTCAAGTGCCCTGTGATGACCGTAGTCGCTAACCACATGACAGTCGTCACGTAGAGCCCTTGCACGGGAATTTATAGATTGTTAGCTGGCTAAAGGACATTTACAGGAATAAATGTACAGGAAATACAAGACCTTCCATGTAAATATGCTGTGAGGGCCCATAAGGAAGTGTGTTGACTCTAAGTTTGTATCATTAGATTCTGAAATGTTGAAGTCTGCAGATAAAATAAATAAAATTTTTGACTGCTTTTTGTATAATTTACTGACGCAAAAATAAAAGATTAAAAAGAATTTTTGGTTGATTATTTTTATACCTTCAGATAGTGTTTCTAATTATTAATTTATTTTCCTAGTCTGACTGTTCTGGCCTAGTTATTCAGGAGACTAATTATATGCAAGGAGGGCTATGTCCTAGCTCACTGTTTTTCCTTTACAAACGCCTAGCTGTAATCAGCTTCTTTTTCTTCCTTCTTTTTCCATGTTTCAAGTCATCATTCTTTGATGCTTTCTTTTTTTGTTTGTTTGTTTGTTTTTTTGTTTTGTTTTGTTTTGTTTGTTTTTCAAGACAGGGTTTCTCTGTGTAGTTTGGGCTGTCCTGGAACTCACTTTGTAGACCAGGCTGGCCTCAAACTCAGAAATCCGCCTGCCTCTGCCTCCCAAGTGCTGGGATTAAAGGCATGCGCCACCACCGCCCGGCTTCTTTGATGCTTTCATACTTGTTCATAATGCACTGATTGCTCCTCTCCCGCCCTCTCTCCTCTCTCCTTCTCCCTCATCCTACCCCCTTGACTTCTACTTAATCTCTTTCCTACATTCATGTCTTTTTATCTCTGTCCCTCTGGGTTTGGCTAGGGACATCTTCGTGACTTTAGTTCCTGGTGGCATACGAGTGGGCACACGTCTGAAGACCATCATTACATGAGTTAAAAAAAAAATGTTTGTTGTTGTTGTTATTGCTTATATTGGATAAGTAAATGTGCGGTTGGGGCTATGTTTGGAGAGTTGATTCCGGTTATCTAGAGATAGTAGCCTTAAATACTTGCTACAGTTATTTGGAGAGGCAGAATACCTGCCTTGGTCTAGAGTATTTTACAGTCACCATCCATGAGACGCTCATCTCTACACTTTCTGGGATGCATCATAGCCATGCAGGCCTAAGACAGGTGATAGTGTTCTTCTGTCCCTAGGCTAAAGGGACTTTCCAGCATACAGTTCCAGACTGCCTTTTTGACTCAATAGTTTGCTTCTCTAAGTTCTTTTTCTGTGCATGGCCTTTCCTGATATGGCCCATTCCTCTTGCCTGTTCAAAATCATGCTCATTTGGTAACAATTCCAGAACCTCTTCTCTCTGATGCTGTCTTCTTAAGTTCTATCTTATACCGTCTCAGCCATGTTCTATACAAACATGCTTAGACCATGTTCGTCCTTTTGTGCTAGACATCAATGTATCATTCTTTCAAGTTACCATGACCTCCTTGGATACTTTTTTGGATCAGCATAGTTCCCATAATAATCTGTATTAGATGTGGTTTTGCTGATATGAAGATATCTAAAGTGATGCCTGAATTATAAAGGAACTGGTACCACCAGGTAAAAAAAAGTCAGACTCTAAGTACAGTGATATTGTTACAGTGATACAATTACAGGAGACATACATGAATGTACATGAATGAACAACCCAGGTAAAAGGCGTTCTCTTTAAGTGCTGAAACTATTTTAAAAGTTCAGACGGCCACCCAGATGCCCCAAGACTCCGAGGGACTAAACTATCAACCAAGGGGTACACATGGTTCCAGCCAAAACTGTAACAGAGGAATGCCTTGTTGGGCATCAGCGGGAGGAGTGGTCCTTGTTCTGGTGAAGGCTCAGTAGATGCTTCAACAAAGGGAAATCGAGGGGGGGAGTGGGAGTCGGTCCGGTAGAGGGGCAGATACTTGGAGGCAGGGGTTGGGAGGAGGGGTTTGGGGTTTTCGGTGAGGGGGGAAACTGGGAAAGGTTTTACCATTTGAAATGTAAATTATATTAAAAAAAAAAAAAGTTCAGACATGATAAAACAAGGTGGACTTGAACTTTTCTTTCCTTTGAGACCAGGTCTCACTTCTGGCTGACTTGGAATTCACTTTGCAGACTAGGCTGATCTTCTGCCAAGATCTGCCTGCTTCTGCCTTCCATGTGCTAAGATTCGAGGTGTGCTCATCACCACCCCATAATTTCAGACATGAAATACAGAACACAATAGAATGTTTTCTGGGACATTTGAGGCCATTGTTAGGGATGCCACCCACTGGATGTGACTAGGTTTAGTGGTCCTGACAGTCTTGGCCTTGTCTCTCCACTGGAGTGCTTGAGCACTGTGATGAAAGATTTTAGTATAGCTGAAAGGGAGGCTGGGGGTGTGGCTCAATGGGAGAGCTTTTGCCTAACAAGCATTAGGCTCCGGAATCAGTCCCTATTGGCCCTGAAAGGGGGTGGGGAGTGGTTCAAAGGGAATTGGTATTATTCCCTCAGAGTTTTACAGTACTCAAAAAAAAAAAAAAAAAAAAAAAAAAAACCTGGAACGGGTGTGTAAGCCCAATAAAAATTCGCTTTTAAGCCAGAATTATTCCTTGGCTGACCATTGTAAAGAAGACAAGGTATGCTGTTGAAAAATTAATAGCATCTCCTTGGGAGTCACTTAACATAATGGTAGATAAATATCTTTCCAGAACCTTTTGGGTCCAGGCATTCACAGAGGAAAGGAGGGAAGGAGGGAAGTAGCACATGACCTCTCATCAGTTTTGCCTCATAGTTCAGTGCTCTGGGTAAGCAAGATAAGCAGGCATTGTAAGGTTTCTAAAATATGTTCTGTTCCATTAAAGGGACCTCTTAATGGTTTTGGGTTCCATTGTGTAAGACTGGGACCTTTTGATCAAGGTTTACAGATCAACTGTAAAGTAGGGAAGTCCTTGTCTAGCAAACGGAAACAACATACAGTCAGGAGAAGGTGCTGTGGCTGCTCACCTGCACCTGGACTTTAGACATGGTACAAAAGTGTGTGTGTGTGTCTGTCTGTCTGTCTGTGTCTCGTGTGTCTGAAGAATGCATGCACAAGACTTTGGCACTATTGTCCAGTACAGTAAGAGACGTGATGGGGCTGTCCACAGGCCCAGATGCTGCTCTTCCACAAAGTTGTCTCTTGCTTCTGGGACAGCTTATCTGGCATTTGTCAGAGTGAGGTCTCCCAGGAGACCATTTGCACAACTTGGCCAGAGTGGGTAAAAGGTGCCAGTGGCCAACCTGCTCATAGACTAACTCAGGGTTTGTGACTGCCCAAAAGTGGTAGACAGAGACTGGAGGGGATATCACTTCATTTTCTCCTGGATTCTGAGGTTTCCTCTCCCTTAGTCAAAAACTTTAAACCTCCTACACACAGACAACTCTCCACCCTCACCAGACATGTCAAGACTTCAAAGAAGCCCACTTCCCACAAAGCTTCTGCTCCTTTTTGCCGCCCACGGACAAGGGAAATAGCTGTTCTCCCACGGGGTACAGCTAGGCGCTGGGGAGCTAAAATGCTCCTTCCCGAGCCCTGGCTGCTCCTGCTGCTGGCGTGGCCCAGCATTGCCTTATAGATTTCATTGTTTCTTTATTTTGAAAGAAAATTCAAACTTGAGAGAAAAGTTATAAAATTGTGCCTACAATTTCCATGAATTCTTTACCTGGACCCCTGGGTGTTGGCATTTACCGTGTCTGTTCTTTATTCTCATTCTTCTCTCTCGTCCACTTGTTTCCTGAGTTGGGATGAGGATGAACTGCATGTGTCAATCCATCGTTAAAGATGCTCTGCAGTGTGTCCCACAGACTGTCAAAACCAAAAACCCCTGTCGGCTCAGCACTCTATCAGTGAGCGTGCTAGGTTCCAGTTTGGTCTTGGCAGTGTTTGCTGCTGTTCTTTCTGGGGGAAATACCTCTCGTGTGGGTTCCCATGGAATATGACTAGTATCTCTCACCACATTAAATCACCGGGTCTCTTAAATTTCCCCAGATCTGAGGGTATTGGTAGGTTTGTCTTGATTTTAGTTCCTTGGACATTGTGAAGTGTACGGGGACACGTTCTGTACAGCACCTGCCCTTCTGTGGGGCTTCTCTGACATTTCCTCGTTATTAGATTTGGGTGGTAAGCTTTGGGCAGAAGTACCAGAGAAAGTAAGGTTCCTCCTCCTCTGCACATAAAATGTGCTTACCATGTTATGAAGTGGTACCTGCCAAGTCACTGTAATTACTGTCTGGTAAGAAGATGCCTTGAGTTAATATAAATACCATTTCTCCCATTTTTAACTCCTAGTTTCATTGATGTGATTTTTTTTTTCTTTAAATTGGTGTTTGGAGGCAAAGCCTCACATAACCTAGGCTCCTTTGACTTCTGACCCTCTTTCCCCTCCCTCCTGAGTTTGGGATGACAGGTGTATACCTGCTGAACTCCATGGTTCTTACCTAAAAAAATGATTTCACAGGGGCTGGAGAGATGGGCTAGCAGTTAAGAGCACTGGCTGCTGTTGACCAAAGGTCCATCCAGTTCCCAGAACCCACATAGTGCCTCACAACTGTGTGTGACTCCAGGTGCATGGGGATCTGGGCCCTCTTCTGGCTTCTGTGGGCACCGGTGCTTCCATGGTACACGGACAGATGTACATGCAGGCACAACAGCCATCCACATAAAAATGATTGGTTGGTAGGTAGGTAGGTAGATATGTAAGTAGGTTGGTTGATAGGTAGACAGACAGACAGACAGACGGCAGAGTTGTGCTTCTCCATCTGTAGGTGTTCCCTCCTCTCCGTTTTGTACTAATGAGCACGTAGATGTGCACTTTCTTTCTTTTTTTAAAGATTTATTTATTTATTATATGTGAGTACACTGTAGCTGTCTTCAGACACACCAGAAGAGGGCATCAGACTGCATTACAGATGGTTGTGAGCCACCATGTGGTTGCTGGGATTTGAACTCAGGACCTCTGGAAGAGCATTCAGTGCTCTTACCTGCTGAGCCATCTCTCTAGTCCACTTCCGCATTTTTCAGTCTGTATCAGGAATCACTTGATATAAAAAAAAAAGATTCTCTTGATGCACATCCTGTGGATATACAGTTTATTTCACCCATTCCTATGTACATATGAGTTATCTCTACTATTCTGCTCTCTGCACACACATGAGTGTGTGTGTACATGTAGGTGCATAAGCATCACATACCCAGCACAAGTGGAGGCCAGGGACCTTAAGATTTATTTTCTTTTTAATTACATATATGTATGTGTACATGTAAGTATAGGTTCCCTCACAGGTATCCCCTGGAGCTGGAGTTACAGGAGCTTGTGAGCTACTCAGCATGGGTGCTGGAAACTGAGTTTGGGTCCTTGGGAATCAAATAAGCATTCTTAAAACCCGCGCCACACTTGGCTCCCTGTCTCCGGCCCTAATGGTTGCGATGCCTGAGGTACAGGCCACCGAATACCTGACTACCAGTGGCCGTGTTAAGCTCTTGCTGGTGTCCATGTTGACTTGTCAGCCAGCAGTGGCTGTCATGCAGCATGTCTGTGTGGCGTGTATTCAGAGCTAACAAGAACGTTGAACTCCAAGCTTAGGGAACTGACGTGCCCCAGAGTGTGTCTTCATGAGCACATGTTAAATGTTTGCTTATACAGGCAGATTAAAAACTCATGGAGTCCTGTGCTTGTGGAGTCTGCATTAAGAAAAAGCTAGTAGAAGTTACTGGGCATGCTAGATAGCAGCTGGAGGAAGGCCATCCAAGGGGGTGTAGGGAAAAGAGGCTGGGGAAGGGGACTGTGGGACTCCAGAAAACAAAAGAGACGTGTGTTTCTGAGTGATCCAGCACAGCTGGGATTTGTGAAATTCTTTCCGTGTGTCACCTGAATCGCACATGTAGCCAAGTTCTCACAGATAACTATGAGGAAAGTGACACACAGAGACACCAAAAAAAAAAAAAAAAAAAAAAAAAAAACTGTCATAGATCCTCGGTGTCCTAGAGGAAAGGTGTAAGAAGTATTCCCAGAGGACTGTGGCCTAAATGGAATTAAAAAAAAAAAAAAGATTTATTTTCTTTTTAATTACATGTACGTGTGTGTGTGTGCTGGGCGTAAAGGTGCATTTGAACAAGCCTGACAATGTGAGTTTGATTCCTGGGGTGGAGTCCGTGGTGGGAGTGGAGATCTGAGGCCAAGAAGGTGTCCCCTGACTTTCATGTACAAACACACCCCACACACAGCAAAGGAAGTTTTAAAAAGAAGTCGATTTACCCAAGAATGATGGCCCACATCTGTTACTCTAGGCCGAGGCAGAGAATTGCCATGGGTTCTGGGCCTGCTTGGACTACAGAATGAAACCTTGTCTCAACAAAACTCAGAGCAGGGAGAAGGGGCTTCAGAAAGCCCTCTGTGCGCTCACTAACTAGAATTATAGATTCTAGAGTCAGCAAGATAACTAGCTCAGCGGGTATAAGTGCTTGCTGTGTGATACTGGTGACCTGAGTTTAGCTTCAGGAACCCAGAGGGTAAAGAGGGGAACCAATTCCTGAAAGTTACCTTCCGACCTCCATATATACTCAGGTGTCTACATGAAGATGCTAATAATGAACATTTTTTTTAAGATTTTATTTTTTGTTATATGTAAGTTCATTGTAGCTCTCTCTTCAGGCACCCCAGAAGAGGGCGTCAGATCCCATTACGTCATTATGGTTGTGAGCCACCATGTGGTTGCTGAGATATGAACTCAGGACCTCCGGAAGAGCAGTCATTGCACTTAACCACTGAGCCATCTATCTCTCTGGCTCCAATAATAAACATTTTTAATTAAAAATATTTTGTTTACAAATGGGCGGCTTCAGGGCTGCTGAGATGGATCAGTTGTTGTTTCCGCATTCTTCTCCTTCAGAGGACCCACGCTCAGCATCCCCATGGCCTCTTAACCTTCTGTAACTCCAGCTCCAGGACACCAACACCCTCTTTTGGCCTCTGTGGGCACTAGACATCTACATGGTGAATAGACATGCTTGCAACCCAAACTCTTGTGCATATAAAATAATACAGGAGCCTCCCCCTACCCCCCCCCCAAAAAAAACTGCTTGCTGAGTCTGGTGGTACCTGTCTTTAATCCCAGTCCTCAGAAGGCAGAAGCATAAGATTTGAGGGTTTGAGGCCAGCCTGGTCTATATATCAAGTTCCTGGAAAGCTAGACCACACAATAAGACCCTGTCTCAGACAAACAAGCAAAAAAGAGTAGGCTGCTGTTCTTAAAAGAGCATCCACATACTTAAAGTAGAACTTTAAAATGTTTAATCAGAAGTTTCAAATGATTTCAATCTGCAAAACAACTGATTTTTTTTCTCAAATAAAGTTTGATGTAGGCTTGTCTCTTGTAAGGAGTGGCTTGGGTTCCATTGGCAAGCACCTGTCTGTCGCAGCGGTTGAAGTAGGCAGGTTACAGCGGCTGTCATCTTGTCCTTGCAGCCTTACCCGTTTACCATGGAAGCCAGGTGGATGGGGAAGAGTCATACAGCTCCCACTAGGACACACCCCACCCGTGTGAGCATGGTTGGCCACATATTACAGGGTATGTTTAGAGGGGAGCATGCCTGACTTAAAGATGTTCTATGGCTGAAATCATCTCTGTGGCACAGATTGAATGAGTGGTGGTACTGTACAGTTTACCTGTGCTACCTACTCAGTGCAGTCTTGCTTTCTTGCCTTTTTAAAATGGCACTGACCATTTAAAAACTTTTAAAAAGCCCACTGTCCCAGCCCATAGCCGTGTATGGCACTTCTCTTCCCAGAGACGCCGGTCTGCCTGCCCTCTGAGCTGTCATTGGAATGAAGGCTGCTTCTTGAGATCTCTTAAGTTGCAACAGAAAGAATCATCCTCGTTCTCAACTGCCAATCTTGGGCAGAGAGGAGAGGTGTGACTAACTTGGTTGAAGAGATACTTATCTTTCTCTGACTCATATAAGATAGATCATTTCTTGGCACATTTATTTTGGAAGGAAGGTTCCAGTGTTGGTCCTCAGACACTGTCAAGCCGGCTCCTCTTCTCTGACACTCTTCGCCCTGGGCACTGTGATCAAGGCAACGTTAAAGAAAACAAGATGGCCTTGTAAAGCGGTGTTGGTCCTTCTGGCTCTCAGATAGGGAACTCTCCTCTCCCTTGACACTTGGAAGATCTTGGGCCAGCCACTGTCACTGAAAGACTTGTTTTGATCTGTGCAATTAAGTATGATAATGACATACTTTAATAGAATCTAGGCTGTAATATAATAAGGAAGGTGAGCTTCTTGCCTTATTTTCTCATTATAATAACTTTCTCTAAAAGCCTTTGCCACTACTGTTTTAGCACACGGAGCTGATCCGTGATACATTTTAATATGCTAAAGATAATGTCGAGGTTGAAAATTGAGACTGTGGTGATTTATTCAGAGGTTGACTATTATTGAATACTTTGAAATGCATTGCATGAGGCAGTGCAGCCAGCGGTTTGTGTGTCTTTTTTTTTTCAAGGAAACTAAGTTTATCATAAATAAAAACAAATAGTTTGTATAGAATAGTGTGTATTCATTGCTTCAATGAAAACATGGTGACTATGAAACATACAGTCTGCCGTCCCATTTTTTTCTGAACGTCACTGCTTTGTTTTACATAGCTCAGAGTTTTTCAGGTTTGGCATGCAGGTGGATGCTGTGGCTGTGTAATCTTCGTTCTGACTGTTAACCAGTGAGCATATGCAGTGAGTCGTGTTGGAACCCACTACTGGGCAAATTCCATTCAGATAGCCAGTAAGCATCAGTTGGCTGTGGCATCCTGAAGACAGGGATATTTGCAGGGTTGCATGCCCAGCCATACGCACAGTGCTTCTCACACAATGGGCATGCAGTAAAGATCTGTTAAGGGATCTGACTCTGCAGTGGTCTGACTCTGCTCTTTGTACTGCTGGGAGCACCCCCAAGTACACCCAGCCAGTGTCTATGGAACTAGCTCTTGATCTAGGATTTTCTCATAGCCTTCTGTCTTGTCACACACACACCTTTACCCTTCCTTCTGCAGGCACACTTTGGACAGACTTCGGCTGTGTGGCCTCGGTGACGCAGCCGGGAGGGTCCATGATCCACACAGTCCTTGCTGTGGGGTGTCAGACACAGGGTTCATGACAGTGCTGGGTATGAGGGCTAGCCTGAGGCTTCGCAGTGGACGTGCTTCCAGCTCTCCCATTGGCCCAGTTAAAGTATTTGTGAGGCAGAACAAGATTGCACAAGCTTTGCACAACTTAAAATTAGTGCTCTCCTGATTTTAGTCCCAAGGAAACTGTTACCCTTAGCTTTCCAGCTAATAAGAGAAGCAATGGGCTTAATGTTTTGTTTTGTTTTGTTTTGTTTTGTTTTGTTTTGTTTTGTTTTGTTTTGTTTTAAGTAAAAAACAACCTACTATAAAAGTTTGCTTACCTCTTCAGGATAATTTTAATAATGCAGATGACTTGGTGAGAATGTGGTCAGAAGGTGGTTGTATTTTCTTGTTTGCTCCTTTAAAAAAATACATGTATGTTTTAGGAGAAAATAGATTTTTCTTTATTTGCTTAGAGTTATGTTAGAGAAATACAGTTTAATGTATTTTACAAAGTACATAAAAGTAACTGAGTAGATTAAATAATTTTATTATTTATGTAACAATATGTTGTCCATATTGAAACAAATGTGCAACACAGTTATACTGTAGCAGGAACCAAAGATAATGTTGCTAAAATTGTGATGCCTGCAAACCCGAACCTGGGAACTAGGTAGGGTTCTTTATGGGAAAGGGATTGTTCTGGAATGGGGGTGGACCAGTTGGTTAAAGTCCTGATATACCAGCATGAGGCCTGAGTTTAGATTTCTAGCATCCCCATAAAAGCTCAGTGCAGCAGTATACACCTATAACCTCAGTGCTGGGGAAGTGAGGAGCAAGGAGAGATGGGTGGATGCCTGGAGCTCTCTGGCTGGTCAGCCAGATTCAGCAAGTCCCTGTCTCCAAAAATATGGTAGAAAATAGATCCAGGAAGACCATCCTGAGTTGACCTGTGGCTGATCTCTCTCTCTCTCTCTCTCTCTCTCTCTCTCTCTCTCTCTCTCTCATACACACACACACACACACACACACACACACACACAATGTGTCATTCTAGGAATTAAGGAAGTAAAAATTATTAGGAGTGTATGAGAAGAACCCAGGAGATACCTTAAAAGCCTCCCTGCCAGTGAGTATGTTAATAAAGATAATTATAACTGGTTGAAACTTGTCAGATGTTTAAATTCAGAAGTTTGTAATGAAACTGAAAACTAATCTAAACAATGAAAAGAGCCAATTCTTATCTTAAAGCTGGTAAATGGAGCATTTATCCTGCCTCCCCTGTATGAGCTGTGCCACTAGGTGACCACGTGGTGCTTGAGGAAAGCAGTCTCTTCCCATGAACTAATGGATCCATCCATTGAACATCAATAGCTGCAAACTGCACAAAGAGGAGCAAACGGACATGATCAAGCTTCTGCTCTGTCTTGCTAGAAATGACAGAACATGGTGAACAGTAATGCAAGCACACCTCGGGAAAGCCCCAAGATCAAGAACAGATAGGAAAGAATATGGGGTAGGGGCAGAAATCCACACAGTAAAAGAAAATTGTCTTTTTTTTTTTTTAATGGACATAACTACATTAAGCACCTGGATATTTTGGTGGTAAAGGTATAACAACAACAACAACAACAACAACAACAACAATAATAGAGACTGGAGAGATGTGTCAGTCAGTGGTTAATAGCACTGACTACTCTTCCAGAGGACACAGGTTCAATTCCTAGCATCCACATGATAGCTTACAACCATTTGTAACTTCAGTTCCAAAGGATCTAGTACCCTCTTCCCTCTTTAACCTCTGTGAGCACCAGGCATGCACATAATACACCAATACATGCAAGCAACTGTTCATAAATAAATAAATCTCAGGCAGGTGGTGGTGACACACACCTTTAATCCCAGCACATGGGAGGCAGAGGCAGGCAGATCTCTGTGAATTTGGGGCCCTTGAAGATCAAGTTCCAGAACAGCCAGAGCTATACAGAGGGAAAAAAACAATAAATATAAAAATAGTAAGAATAATAAAAACCTATCAGGGATTACTAGAAAAGGGCCTGATAATAGTTACTTAGGAGAGAGGGGGGAGGAGGTATTTCCCGGGACAAGCAGAAGATCCCTTGGTGGTGATGAGCAAGTTCTGTGTCACGGTCCTAAGTCATAGTCACAAGGGCAGTTTCCTTTTGGTAATCCACTAAACCATACATTGTTTGTGGTTGTCTGTATTTGTTGGAGGTGTGTTTTGTTTTAAGCCATTGTTTTAAAGTGGGAGGTCATAGACTATGGCATTTTTCTTATGGCTGTAACTCTTAAAACTGGACAGCCTTTTTTTTTTTTTCTATTTATTGGTAGTATGACATCAGTAGTGCTGTAAAGAGAGACAGTTCTTCACCTTTACTGCTCTACATAAGAAACTTTAAGTGCATAAGTGCTTGGTGCTTGGCACCGGCTTCCTCTCAGCCTTTGCAAAGCTGTTTTTATGTGAAGCAATTGCACCAAACATCACCTAGACTCAGGCCCTCAAGTGTTGAAGCTCTTAGAGAACGGCCTTCCTGTAACTTCTGCGTCCACTCTTAAACATGTTTGAAGACTGAAGGGTGAGGAAATGGAAGATTCAGGTAAGAAATACTTCTCTGGGGCTTGAGAGGTGGCTCAGCAGTTAAAAGTGCCGGCTCCTTCCATAGGACCCAGGTTCAATTCTCAGGATCCACATGCATCTCACCACCCTCTGTGACTCCAATTTCAGGGACCCAGTTCCCTCTTTTGGCTTCCATAGACACCAGGCACCTACAAGGTACACAGACATTGCATGTGGGCAAAATATTCATACGCATATGAAAGATAAAATAGCCTTAAAAATTCTAAATAAGAAAGAAATGTTTT